>CM066330.1:22194593-22454593 GCA_033807585.1 Hydrophis major
TGTGTCCCTTTCTCCCCTGACTTTCATCTCATTTCAGCTTAAATGAAATCTTAACAGTTCTGTGAGGTCTCTTGTGTCCACAGATAACTTTTATAATTTCCCTGACAAAAAAGAAAAGAAAAGTCAGGTCTTCATTAAACAACAGGCTTGGCTTACTGTATTATTAATTAGAATCAGGCAGAAATGACCTTTTTTTAAAAAAAATATAACATCTGAGGTGGGGAAATTGAGTCAGTGATTTCTCTACAGGAAGGAGAAAGTTTTCAGCAATTTCTAAAGAGAAGTATATATACTTCTTTTTTAGTAACAATTGTTTTCATGGAGAAACAACAACAAAGGAAAGTGTTATGAACTAATAAAGCGCTTAAATAAAGTTTTAACAAACCTTAAGAAAAAACAGGGTTCTAATCCTGTTCTTCTGATTGGCCAATAATAGAGATATCGGATTGGTCTGTTCTGGGGAATCTGATTGGCTGTTAACGAGCCACTCTCATTGGTTCAAGGGTTTAACACTTCCAAGTTCTCATTGGCTAATAGGTCAGCAGCCTGCCCTATAAAAGGGCTGCTGCTGCCCTAGGATTTTTGCTCTGTTCAGAATGATTAATAAAGAGTTGAAGTTCACTGTCATTGCCTCGTCTCCGTTCCTTGCACCAATGTGCAGAACTTAACACTGGCGACGAAGGTGGGATGCGGAGACATCAGAGCTGACTGAACACTACAGAGTACCAAACAGAGCACATGGCTGAAGGCACATTGACAACGGAACCATGTCCGGCGGCGCCATACCACCTGCTCCATTTGACCCAGCACAAGAAGACTGGGACTCGTATATAGACCGGTTCAAGATGTTTCTGGAGACCAACAACTTGAAGGATGCCACTACGGGGAAAAAGCGAGCAGTGTTCCTGACCCATTGCAGGCCTGCCATCTTTAAGATGGCCAAGGAACTAGCGAAACTGGCTGAGGTGAAAACCATGGACTGGGACGTCCTCACGTCCCTTCTATGGGCCCACTATGCACCCGCCATACTAACGCTTGTCCGAAGACATGAATTTTACCAGAGGGACCAGCGGAAAGGAGAGAGCATTGCAGATCTCCAGAACCTGGGAGGCCTCTGTGGGTTTACAGACCTTGAAGAAGCTCTGAGAGACCGAATAATTCTGGGATTGGATGACCACACTACACAGAGCAAGATCATGGCCAAAGGGGACATCGACCTTGCTAATGTCATCAAGGATGCTACTGCAGCAGAAGCAACCAGGAAGTCGGCTGCCCGAATGCACCGCACCAACGCACCACTCCGTCAACTCGCTAGCGAAACCTCACCTCTCCTAGAGAGGCACACAACAGCGACCCACCACAAGGATCTCGAATCGCCGTCAGAAAGTGATGAGGAGGAGGTCATCTGGCTCCGGTCTGAACGTGACCAACATCATCAGCAGAATCAAAGACTACCGCATCAATGTGCGGGTTGTGGGGCAAACCACCCACGAACAGACTGCAAATTTCTCGACGCGCTCTGCCATTTCTGTGGGAAAAGAGGTCACATCAGGAAGGTCTGTCGAAGCAAGCAAGGATCCAGCCCATTTCAGAGGGGAAACAATTACCGCCAGACCACAGGGAACCACCAATGGAACAACCACTCCTATAGAAATAAAACACCGGCCATTTTATCGAGAAGAGAAGAGGCACACCAAACCATTACAATCAGTTACGCCTCATCGCTAGATGCAAAGAAGATCTGAGTGAAGGTTGCCATCGAAAACCAGCCTTGCATGATGGAAGTTGATTCAGGATCGTCCCTCTCAATGGTTTCCTGGAAGACTCTTAAACAATTAATCCCTGCCATCCGACGTCAAGACCTCAGAGCCCAAAAAATCATACTCAAAGATTATCAGGGGAACCGAATTCCAGTCGTTGGATCCAGCCAAGTCCAAGTATCATTCAAAAATCGTACTGCGTCATTACCACTGACCGTTGTCAACTGTGACCGGCCTAGCTTGTTAGGCCTTCAATGGTTCGCCCACTCGGGATCGAGGTAGCCAGCATTCACCAAACCAGAAGTGATGACTGGGAGGAGGCCATCGTCCAGCAATTCCAGGATGTTTTTGCAGACAAACTAGGCGAGTACAAGGGGACCCCAATATCATTTAACCTTAACCCTGAAGTAGCCCCTATCTGCCTTAAGCCTTGTCGGGTACCTTTTGCCTTTAAATCAAAAATTGACGAGCAGTTAGATAAATTAATAGCCTAGGGTGTTTTAGAACCAACTGACCACGCCCGTTGGGAAACCCCAATTGTAACACCCATCAAACCGGATGGATCGTTAAGGATTTGTGGAGACTACTGGGCTACCCTTAATCATGCCCTTCAACAGAACGCTTACCCAGTGCTGGTGGTACAACACCTTCTCCATTCCCTGGGGGGTGGAAAAGTCTTCGCTAAATTGGATTTAGCACAGGCATACCAGCAACTGCCTGTAGATAAAAAAACCGCAGAGGCACAGATGATCGTTACGCACCAAGGCGCCTTTAAGTGCAACCGACTCCAATTCGGAGTGAGCGTAGCCCCAGGAATCTGATGGAGAGACTCTTGCAAGGGATCAAGGGGGTTGTGCCGTACTTTGATGACGTTTTAATTGCTGCCCCAAATAGAGAAATACTAGAAAAGCATCCTAAAATGGTCCTCCAGAAATTTAAAGACTCTGGCCTTAAGGTTAAAAAAAATAAATGTCAACTGTGTACAGATAAAGTAGAGTTCCAGGGGTACCTAATTGATAAACAAGGCATTCACCCCCCTAATAGCAAGCTAAGGGCAATCAAAAATGCCCCAAGACCCAGAAATAGGACTGATCTCCAAGCTTTCCTGGGGCTCATTAATTTTTATAACATCTTTTTGCCCCAGAAAGCGACCGTAGCTGAGCCCCTACATAGACTTCTCGACAAAAAAGCAACCTGAGTCTAGGGACACCGCGAGGAGCACGCATTCCAACAAGTGAAAAACTTACTAACCTCAGATGCTGTTTTAATGCAGTATAACGAGACTCTACCTTTCACAATTACATGTGATGTGTCACTGTTTGGAGTAGGAGCCATTTTGAGTCATGTGTTACCAAATGGTAGTGAGGCCCCTATTGCCTATTTTTTAAGGACCCTATCAAAGGCTGAACATAACTTTAGCCAGATCAACAAAGAGGCTCTTGCTGTTGTATCTGCTGTGAAACGGTTTCATGAATATGTGTATGGATGAGTTTTTACTATTGTTACCAACCACAAACCTTTTCTAGGGATTATAGCGGGAGACAAGCCAACCCCCTATATATTGTCACCTAGAATGACTTGCTGGTCAGAGTTTTTAGCTGCATACAACTATAAATTACAACACCGCCCGGGGAAAGCCATTCCCCATGCTGATGCATTGAGCCGTGCCCCACTTCCGGAAATCGTCGATGACCCAGCTCCAACCCTTATGACACTCCAGATTGAAACACTACATTCACCACCGCTAACAGCCAGAGACATTGCAATCGAAACAAAATGAGATCCTGTCTTGGCGCGAGTTGTTAGCTGGGTCGAATGAGGATGGCCAATAGAACAAACCCCTGACGACTTCACCCCTTTCAGAAACCAACAAACAGAATTTTTTTCGCAAAAAGGCTGCATCCTATGCGGAGATAGAGTCGTCATCCCAGAGCGGTTACAACGAGCAGTATTGAAAACATTGCATGATGGTCACCCCGGCATCGTGCGTATGAAAGCGCTTGCACGAAGCTATGCGTGGTGGCTGGGCATTGACAAACAGATCGAAGCCTGGGTAAAGACTTGTTTAAAGTGCCAAGAAGTCAGCAGTGCCCCACCTAGAGCAACTCCAACAGAATGGGAAACCCCCCGGGGGCCGTGGTCCCGCATCCACGTTGATTTTGTAGGACCTACTAAAGGACATACGTTCCTCCTAACAGTGGATGCCTATTCCAACTGGCTCGACATCCATGAAATGAATAATACTACAACGGAGTCCATCATCCAAAAATTGAACAGGCTATTCGCAATACACGGGCTTCCAGACATTCTGGTCTCTGACAATGGACCCCAGTTCACTGCCCTGGCGTTTGAACAATACTTAGTGGATCGGGGCATCTGCCATGCGCTAACTTCACCAGTGCACCCTGCAGCTAACAGCAGAGCTGAGCGCATGGTACAATTTGTCAAAAAAAAAACTCTCCACAAAATGGACTATGGGGACATTGATGACAAAATAAACAGAATACTCCTACTCCAACACATCACTCCGCACAGCATTACCAACAAGACCCCAGCTGAACTGTTGATGGGACGCAAGCTCCATTCCCACCTCGACCGGCTTCACCTGTCCTACAAGCCAGAGAAACCCTGTGGATCTACTGGAAAATGCCGCAAGTTCAAGGTAGGTGACTTAGTTTTCGCCAAAAACCTCTCCCGCGAACCATTATGGGTCGAAGCAACCGTAATTCAAACCACCGGGCCCAGATCTTACCGTGTGCAAACCTGCAACGGTAAAATATGGAAATGCCATACAGATCAGCTTCGCTCTAAGCTACAACCCAATTCCCGCGACTCCTGTAACTCCCAAACTGAGGGGAGAGGGGATGTCAAATTCGAAATGGTGGAAAGCAGAAGCGAAGGAAGTCAGCAATTGGGCGCAATAAATGAAGAAGAATCAGGGAGGGGACTCTCCTCGTTACAGAGGAATACCTCAATGGAGGCGAGCCCGCAAAGATTGGAGGACAACAATGACAGCATTAGCGGCACCGAGTCATCCAGTGAGGAGGTGGAACTGCCTGTACCAGATATGTCCAAAAACATCCCGCCGAAACCGGATGACAGACAGGAACCGGTGGGATAGCGCAAATCCAATAGACAGTTAAAACAACCTACATATCTTAGGGATTACATCACCGCACCCCTCAAATGGAACCCGGGGGGAAGGGGTGTTATGAACTAATAAAGCGCTTAAATAAAGTTTTAACAAATCTTAAGAAAAAGCAGGGTTCTAATTCTGTTCTTCTGATTGGCCAATAATAGCGATATCGGATTGGTCCATTCTGGGGAATCTGATTGGCTGTTAATGAGCTACTCTCATTGGTTCAAGGGTTTAATACTTCCAAGTTCTCATTGGCTAATAGGTCAGCAGCCTGCCCTATAAAAGGGCTGCTGCTGCCCTAGGGTTTTTGCTCTGTTCAGAATGATTAATAAAGAGTTGAAGTTCACTGTTCACTGCCTCGTCTCCATGCCTTGTGCCCATGCACAGAACTTAACAGAAAGTTTCCTCATGATTTCTTCTCTTGGAATATCACTGAAGTATGAAAGCGAAAATATCTGCAGACCACCACACACAAACACACACACATAAACACACACATACATTTAATGCATTATCCAACTAAGAGTTATTCTGTAGTAAGGTGAGCTGCCAATACATTTTATAAATAATAGTTAAATAATAACCCAATTAGTTGTACAAATACTGCACTTTAATCATTATAATTTAATTCAAACTTAGTTCATGTTTGGCAGAATTTCTCTGAAGTTGTCTCCACTTTGAAAAATATCTAAAGCAAAATTTCCATCAAATTTAATAACAAACATTAGAATTTTTCAATGTAGATTAATTCCACAGTCTGTTACTACTCACTGTTTAGAATCGCTTTTCAGAGTAACTGATCAGTGGGGGAAAGCTAATGGGCAAATTCTTGATTTTAGGTGGGATACCACTGAGCACACATTTGGAGCCATCTTTTTATTTACTATAACATTTATTTCAGCCTACGTGTATACTTCTGACTATAGGAAAAAGAAAACCTGTTTTATAGTTATATACTCTACAAGATATATTTAAAATGGCTTTCTTAATAATGCTGCATTTACTTGCAATATGTATGCTCTGAAAACATGGCAATTTTCCCAGATTATTTTCCTGAGCCTTTAAGAAGATATGGTACTTTAATATTTAAAGCAAATGGCTTTACCCAGTCATAAGCAGATACAAATGATGATAAATTGGTTCCAGGTAGCAAAACCATGGCTAGTTTCTGCCTGAAGCTAGAAATACAGTTGAAGAAATGTGGCTAGCTACTACTAGTTAAAAAGATCACATTGGCAATCTGGACAATATAGGAAAGCTTTATATCTTTAAAAACTGTTTATCACTTATATCCTACAGATAGATGATGATGATGATTTAAAAAAAACTAAGTGTGTCTGATATTTCCATTAAGTATTTTTAATTATTTTGGAAACATTGATAAGAATCCAACATTGCATTGTTGGCTGGAAATAGTGCTATATAATTCATATCAAATGTTTGTATTTAGTAGAAGGACAAATTTTGAAGTTTATATCATCAGTTCGCCAGTGTGCCAAATGTGATTAAAAAGTGTCACTTGATATTTTAAAGCTATTATTTATTATAAACAAGATTGCAATTGTGTCAAAGAACAGTAAGAAAATGAGCATTAAGTTCAGCTAGTGTAAATATTCAGATCAACTAACATGTATTAATATATCTGACAATGGTCTTACATAAGTTCTGTTGATTGAGCATTGTAGGATTTAGTGCGCAAATTTCTGTGGTCTCAGCAGATGCATGTGGAATCAAATGCATTTTCCAGTTGAGTGCCACAGTTCATCACAGACATGAAGAATAAGGCTACACTTTGATTTATTTTAGGAAAATTTTATATGCATTAACATTTATGTGGTCTGAAGGATCTATTTTCCTCCCAACATTAAAAAAGTACTAAAACTTGGAAATATTGTCTCTTGGTTTTGATGGTGTGATCAAAGGAAGGAGGAAGAACTAAATGTGAGACATGTGGCTATATAAATTGAACAAATAAATAACATAATCCAGATGGCCATAGCAAGCCAACCTTAGCTAGTTTCATAAAATATTTTAAATATTTGGATAGCCACCAGGAAATGCCATAGCTTGAATTTTTGTTTTTTAAGTTTTAGAGGAAAGCACACCAAACCATTTTTTTTTTATCTTACTAAGAAAACAACATGAAATGATCAAGAGTCAAGCTGGACTTGAGGAATCTTTACTTTAGAGATAGGAAATCACTTTGCAATTTCTTCTCTCTTCCATATATTTTTTAGAAGGTTCAAAACAGCCCCTTAAAATGTTTTATTCAAAATATCACAGAGGGTAAAAAAAATGCTGGCTAACACAGTTGTTGCTAGAGAAAGATAAGGGGAAAAATCAGTGGGACACATTTTGTGCTTTTATTCTCTAACAGTATGTCCTGCTTTAAAAATGGTTGGATAAGTTATCTTTCCCTTGCATCTGGAGAATTTTCATGAGATGGTTCCTCCAATTTCTCTGCCCACAAATAGAACTGGGTTTTAAAGACATTTTGCACAGAAATTTAAGTATATTATATACAGAGAGGGAGAGGGAGAGGGGGGGGAAGAGGGGGAGAGATAGAGATCATTTCATGCTGAGTGGAGAATTCTGGGAATTGATGTCCCCCTTAAAATTGCCAGGGTTGAGAAATACTGGGTCAAATTATTTACCTTCCTGGTTCTATGTTGTCTATTCCAAGGAAGCCATCCTGTGCATCCCAAATGTTACTGAATCAAAACTCTCAGTCTCTGTAGTAAATATGGCCAATGAAAGGAATACTAAGGATTGTGGTTCAACATTTACAAGCCTGTTGGAAGAAAAATCCACCTGGTTCAGTTCCAAGCTGGGAGAAAGATGCTGGAAATAACATAGAATCTGGAGGCTGATTGGAAAGAAGGTCCATTTATTGATGAATAGAACCACCAGGGTTTGTGGTTCTGGTGCAGCTGACCAATTGGTTTGATGAGTAAATGGGTTTTTATAAGTTTCAGAGTTGCTGCTAGGGAATTTGTGCAATGTCTGAAATGCCCTTAGGAGATAATGCAAAGTAGTGAGCTCTGTAGCTTCTGCTAAATGGCAGTGGGTTGATCCTATTATGTCCTGAAGGAACATGTTCTTAATCCCATCACGATGGAGCTGAAGTTGTTTTTTGTTTTTTGTTTTGTAGATAGGCTGGCCTAATATTTCTTCATGGGCACAACATATATGCTAGGGAGGGAGGGCTAGTAAGAAAGACTGAAACTGCTTTCTGTCTTTAAGAACGTAGTTTTGATTTTAACAACAGACAAAAAACATATAAGACATAAAACATGACATAAAAAAATAATTTTTTATTTTTTATTTTTTTTATGTCATGTTTTATGTCTCATATGTTAAAATCAATAAAACTTTTACCCCCCCCCCCAAAAAAAAAGAACGTATTTTTACATTTGTCCCTTTGGGTAAATATAATATTCTGCCTTTTTAATATTTACCAACATATTTCATTCTTCTAGGAAGGGGGTGGACAGCTTCCCACAAGCCCAACAATTGTTTTCACAGGGATCAATTCTTCAGGAGCTGACACATTTTTTTTTTGTCTATTTCAGAACAGAACCTGCTTCAATTGGAAGACAAAGACTGAAGCTGCTGTTGCATGGAATAGGTTCTGCTGGTGAGTTGTAGAATCTGTTCTGAAGAAGCTTCTTGGATGAGAAGCTAGACACCTTCAAGCAAAAACAAAGAAAGTCCAATTGTTTTTCTTTGAAAAAGCACCTTTAGGAGTTCTAAAGATAGTTAGTCTCAACAGTACTGCTGTCTGATGTCTCACCCTTCCCATAATATCTGGTGCTTTTTCTTTTCTAACCCTTACAGAAATGTCTCCAAAATCTACAGCGTTATTCTATCATCATTCTGTTGATAATAAAATACATTCAAATTGCTTCCAATAAATTTTTGGAAAAGTAGACAAACCTTGTAAATAATACATGAACTTGAATTATCTATTTTTCAAGGTTGGCAGCCACCCACATTATTTTTATAATCCTGAATATAATTGATCTGGCATAAATATCTGCTTTAAATATCTGATGCAATCAAACATTAAAAAATGATCAATATATGCAAGAATGTACAGAGGAGAAATAAATTCTTATGTAGCATAACAAATAATTGCCAATGATCATTGTCCTAGAGATAAAGAAGGATCATGACTGCAATATTTATTAATGAATTTATTAATGAAGTATAATCCAATATTTGTTTTATGTCCTTCCTTTATAAAATACGGGCAGATATAATGTAAAATTCCATTCAGTAATTCAAAGTGCTAAAGAAGTCTAAGTAAAGGAATGTTATTGTATTATAATATATTTATTTTTGTATTCTGTTTCTTATACCAGAGCTTCTTGAAGTATCTACAATTACAAAGTGCCAAATACATAATAAAATATATAAAACAATATAAATCAATATTCAATCACATAAAGATAATAAATATAAAAGGTAAAATCAAAACATTTGTCGTGGTAAGGTTTATAATATATGAACATAATCATACAGACAGAAATGGTGGATTGTTTCTCAGGACAGGTCATTTTTAAAAGAATAACTAGGAAGAAAACCTATTAGCTTTATTCAAATGAATCAAGTTCGGATAGTTTTTCTTTCTTTGCTGAATTGGTTTTGTTTTGGAAGATTAAACATCTTTGTAGCAGAACTTCAAATTAATTATTTCTTTTGTAAAACTATCACATATCCCTGATCTCAAGGTAAAGTTCAATAATTCCAATCAGGTTTTTCATGTCTTTGAAGTGGAGTAGATAAATTGAACTTTCAGATTCTTTAGTTCCAGTTTAATTGTCCAGAGCTCCAGAGCAGGAATATTTACCTAATTTATTAATCAACTATATATTACTGCCTATCTAACCTATGGATCTCTATATAGCTATTTAGGTAATCCATCTAATCCATCCCCAATATTTATATTAACGTGATAACTGAATCAGACAAATGGATCCCCTTAGGAGGTTGAAGCATGAAGTAGGATAAAAACAATTGTTACCCATTTGGGGATGATCATAGCTAACAGTAAATATGGAGCTATTTTTACTTGATGGTTGTACAAAATGATAAAATCATTTTACAAATAACCACATATTTTACAGAACAAAGTTTACCTTCATATAATAGTTTTTACTCATATAAGTGTTCTGATTTCTATAGTTCTTTTTTAAAAAAAACATAAATTAGATTCAAAAGGCCTTTAGTTGAAGCGATTTTACTTTTTAATTTGTCCATCATTTTGATTTATCTTATTTTATTTCCATAGCTGCCCAACTCAGTGACTCTGAGCAGCTTACAATTTTACTGGATTTTATTTATACATAAAGATGTTTGTGCGTGCGTGCACACACACATACACACACACTTAACTGTCAGCATGCAATTATTAAATATCTGCTGTGAGCTCCACATAGGCATTAGGAAAGGCATCCAACTATCAAATGCTCAGTTCCATTCAGCCATCCAACTCCATTCCATGAATTCTTCACATCTATTTTCTAAATATAATCCATATATCTCAACTGAGCTTTAAACTAAAAATATATATCTGTTGTGCTAAAAAACAGGAAAGCACAGGAAAGAGCAGGGGTGGGTGGGTGCTCACTGGAATTACCGGTTCATCTGAACTAGTCCGAACCGCTAAAATCCCACCCCGATACTAAGTCATTAGCATCATTCCAATTCTTAGAAACCAAATTCCAGATATGAAATTTTAATTCTAGAAAAGTTTCCAATTCAAATTAGATCAAAGTTATGTTTAAAAACCAAAATTATTTTAGACATTGAGGCATCCCTCACAGTTTAGTCATTCTTACAGAGACATGCTGATGTATACAATGACATTGAGTATATTTTGAAATAATGTATAGTTTAGCACAAGTTAATAAAACATGTCTGATTGTATTCTATAGAAGAAGAAATCCTTGGACATCTATCTATAATGTTTAGGCAACAATGCATAATGTGAAAATGTAAACCTTAGAAGCATATAGATGGTTTCAATTTTTTATCTTTGAAATATTAAAAGGTCCAATTAGACCAAATGGTAAATCTTCATATTACTCTGGCTTAATGGGTTTGAACTGTAAGTTTTGAACTTTAACTTCCCAGCCTGATTTACTGAAAAAAAAAAAAAAAAGTAGTATAATCGTGCTACACCAGGATTTGATTCTCACGGGATCTATCAAAGATTTCTTATTTTGCTATTCTATGATCATTCCTGGGTATAGTATCACATAGACAGCAATGTTTTATGGTTTAACATCTCTATATAGCTAAGGCAGATATTTATGATTATATTAATTTTGTCTGAGTGTCCTTGTTATGAATATAATATATCAGGAAACTCTGGAAATCTTTCCAGAGTTTTGAGATAAATTATCTGTTTATTTGGACTTTAGTATCATCCATACAGTATGCTGTTTGGAACAGCTAATAACATTTTCTGCAAGTAAATCAGCAGGAAGGAAATTACTGTTGCCTTCCATATTTTGACAGATGCATTTCTCATTTCCTCCGTGTTATGCATAAACTGGCACACTATTCTATTAAGAGGTTTTTGGAAAATAAAAGATATAGTACTGTATGCTTATGAAAAATATATTTGTTATAAAACATATGCTTTTTCAATCAGTCCATAGAGTTCTTTATAATTCTTTTAATGGTCCAGTATATCTTCCATAGCACAATTGATAGTATTAATTTGTAAACATAAAAAAGAAACTATGACAAAAATTATGTTTATGTATGAATGTCTGCCCATAGTATATGTTAAATGTATTTATAGGTTACAATGACTATTAGAACAAGTATTCAAAGCTCTAAATAGACAACCAAATTGCCCATCTCTCTAAAGTAAGTTTTTTGAATAGAAAATATAATTGCATCCTTGGTGCTCTCTTGGAGCTTGGTTGTTTTTTTTTTGCAGATGGTTTAGTATCAAACTAAATAATTATCAATGCTAGTAAGGAGTAACATTTGCTCTCAGTTTATATTGTAGTGGCTTGCAGTGGTAGTGGGAATGGTCACACTTACCAACCTATAGTTTGTTACCTAGTTTTAGTGATGAAATGTCTGCAAGAAAACATCCAAGCTCAAAGAGCAAAAAGGACCCCCTCATTTCCACCCTGAGCTATAAATGCACTAATACTTTATTGAAAATATTTGTCTATAATTACTCCCAAATAAAACTATAACCTGCAGTTCCAAAATAAAGAATAGTGTCCAATGTGTTCAATTTGTTGCTCCTGGTCAAAGAAAAAGTGTTTAGATTCCACTGGCTATTTGTTTTACACAAATTGTAATATGTATTCTCTCAAAAGTGCTTAGGAATTGCACAGTGTCCAAACTCTTAATCTGTCAAAAATAATGAAAATATTCTTGTCCATTCTCTATCCATTTTCTGTCTATCTCTATATATTTATGGCCAATGTGGATAACTTATTGTCTGCCAGGTGATTTAGATTTTATTTAGCTAGAAATAAATCATAGGAGTGAGATTTAACATATTTAACTAAAAATATTAACTGAGAATTGCTGAATGCTGAGAATATTCATCTTTACATACTTTCTCTAGCCGTGATATGAATAATTACTACTTTATGGCCTATGTTGGAACTTAAGTTTCTCCAGGTTATTTCAGAAGCTTTTGAGTCTATTTGATGCTTAGAAATGATGGATGATTCTGTTTAGGAAGAGAATGAATTCAGATATTTCATCAAATCATTGTCATATCATTTTTTTTACATAGCCCAATTCCCTACAGTCTGGTGCCCAAAACGAGATATCATATTCTGCATGAGTGGAACATCCAGACTTGCTTGAATGTAAGCATTGCACTATCTCAAATAATATATTTTTAAAGGAAGGACATATGTTTATAAGATCTCATTTTTCTAATAAACTTTAGATTTATAGTACTAAACCAGTTTGAGTTTGATTGTAACACAAAGAGAGACCTATATATTTAAATAAAATGATTACTTAAAGAACGAGAGATAGGGACTTCCGGTTTCGCGTGGCTTCGGGGCAGCAGGAATTCGCGACAGCTCGCGATTCCTGCTGTGCTAGCCGTCGAGGTACCCCCGATCCAGATGGGTCAGGGGGATATGGCTGCCCTGTAGGGACAGCTGAAGAGAGAGGGGAGTCAGATAGGGAGGTGGGGGTGTCGCAGACCCCCCCTTCTCCGGGAAAACCCCTTTTTCCCAAGGCGGTGGAGCGGCGGTCAGCAATGGCCGCCACGAAGAAGCCAGCAACCGGGTAAGAACTGTGCTGGAGGAAGTGTGAAGAGTGAAAGTTCTGTCTGAGCCGGGTCAAGTAACACCTTTTAAATTGCCTGGAATTGAGCTGCTTGAATTGCTGGAGGATACATTGTATCCCTAAGAAGAGCGAAAAGCGGCGGAGAAGCTGTTAAAGGGAACTTTTTTTTTTTTTTACTCTCCCACCTCACGGAAATAGCAGAAATATTTGGATATATTAGACATTGAAAGTGGATTGCTTTGAAATTTGAAGCTAAGAGACAAAGGGATTTTTGGACATTGAAAAATTTAAGAAATTGGAAAATCTTTGCTGGAGGTATGGATTTCTGATTATTTAAAATTGTTATTGCAAGTGGGAAGGGAGAAAAAAAATTGGAGCAGAAGCTGAAAAAGGAGGAGATTGTCTAGAACGTCTTTGTGGATCCCAAAGGAAGATATATGGTAATTGGACCTCTTTGATTAAAAATTAATCCAGAAAGAGAAAGAGAAGAAGGAAGAAAAGTATTAACTTTTGGAACTTTTTTTTTTTTAATTGCTTTTGATTGTCTTTGATTAAAAATACTTGTGGTTGTTTTGGAAAAAGTTTCCCTTTTTATAATGGCATCGTTTGTGGATGAACTAGAGATTGAATATCAAAAATATAAAAAAGAAGATACTTTGGGCGCTTTGTTTCAATTCTTAGAAATGGCGTTATGTTCTGTTGAAAAGTTGATTACGCAGCAGAAGGACTGGGACAAGGAAGAAGAGGAAGAAGAAGCCATCTTTGATGAACAATGGGTCCCTTCCGGAGAGGAGGAGAAAAAGGATAAGAAAAAGGGGATTTTAAGAATTATAAAAACAACCAAAAGAGAGAAAAATGAGCGAAAAGGTGGAGGCAAGGTTAGAAAGCAAAGGAAAAGGAGTAAGAAAAGCGAAGGGAAAAAGCAAAGGGGTAGAAAGGGCAAGGAGAAGAATAAGCAAGAGAGAAAGGGGGGGAGGAGAAGCCTTAATGGGGGGAAGCAAGACCTAAAGAAAAAAAGTTTATTTAGAGACAATGGGTGAATTTAATTTAGATTAAAAGAGGGATTCTGGAGGGTATATAAGAGTGTGTTTTTATATGTATATTTAGAATATAAAATTTATTATGTAATCTTAGAATCTTTTAAACAGAATCCCAAGAAAGATTGCTATATGTAGTATTTCTAAGTTAGGGTAATGAGTTATAGATGTTACTCCAATTGGTGTACAGGAGAAGTATAGTAAAAGAAAAAAAAGATGAATGGATAATTGGAAATAGAACAGACAAAGAATGTTGTTGAAAATGGTAATAAGATATGGAAGGATATATATGCTTTTTTTTTTGGATTTTGTATATTGATAAAAGGCAATAAAATTTTAATTAATAAATAATTTGGATGGAAAGGAGAAGTAGGGACAAGATATGAAGTTAATATTATATGAAATATTGATATTATAATCTGGAAATGTTATGCCTTATTGGTCTTTTATTATTATTATTTCTTAGAAAAGAATTTATAAGCTGCTATGCCTTGATTCTTTGTGCATTGTTTTTATAAAACTGATAAAAATGGTTTTTATATATATATATAAAAAAGAAAATGATAATAAGATATGGAAGGAGATATGGGTTGAATATGATGTTTGAATTTGTGTCTGTGTGAAGAGTTTTAACCCGGGAACAGACAACCTTCAGAAAAGATCTTTTAGTTTTGTTTATGTTTTGTGTTTGTATGTTTGTGTATTGTGTTTATGGTAAAACTAACAAAATTTGTTTTTTATAAAAAAAAGGAAAAAAGAATCAATAAAACCTTGGAGGAATGTTAGTTGAGAATAATTTAAATAAGCCAGAAAGAAAAGAATATGATGACTATAAAATGGATAAATATGGAAGAGAAATGAAATTGAATAGGAGTAAAGAGAAATAATGAGAAATTTGCTGAAAGATATTTGTGTGTCCATATGGAGATGGGATAAATTGGAATTATGCTGTATAAAAATAATGTTTTGTTTGACTTGTAAGGATTTACAATGTTAAGAGGTTTTATGTGTTTATGTATTTAATGGTTAATGATGTGTTGTTTTATCTTTAAAATTAATAAAAATTTGTTTCAAAAAAAAAAAGAACGAGAGATAGGTCAGAGAAACCCTAGTCAACACAGGATAGCCCTATTTCCTATTTTAGAAAGGAGAAACACTCAAAATAATTCTTCAATATAAAAAGACTGCCTGATCCATGCCCCGTTTGAAAAATAATTCCAAGTAAGATTCAGAATGATTGCTTTCTAGATGTATTAGTGTTAAGCCTCCTTCTTCACTTATTTACTCTAGATAAGGCATAGTTTAATTTAGATCTAGATCTCCACAAATTGGAATTTTAAATCTTTCCTTATCAGTCTCAAAATTTTAAACATAATTAAACTTTATTTCCCTGTGTCCTATTCTCCATTTAAAGTTGATCTTCAAAATGTTTGCTGGATTATATAAAAAAGAAGAGAGAACTGAATACTATGTGTACCACCAAACATGAAGCCTGAGGCTAAATCACAGAGAAGATGTTGATAAAATGATTTATAGGGAGGTTTAAGTGGGATGAATTAAAAGATATAAATAAGTGGGAAGATGTTGTTCTCTAGAATACACATCAGCTTGGTAGAAAATAAAAGTGGAAACAATGTAGTCCCATAGTTTCATTTTTATTATACTTTGTTGCTCAGGGAAAAAAAAAAGATTGGTGTGATAGACAAAAGCCAGTTATACTTGAGAATCTGATAGGAAATAACTTAACTAGTGTCCTGTTGAATGGGAAATTGATTTTTTTTATATATATAGCAGCTTCTTTATTAATGGATATGTCATCTACCTATTTCCATTTAATGAGACATCCACAATGTTCTATCAAATTGTGCTTACTGTTACTGGAATATTTTCTCTCTAGTTCTACAATGCCATCTACTTCCTCTTTAAAAGAAACACACAAACACACACACACACACACACACAAAGAGAGAGAGAGAGAGAGAAAGGGAGAGAGAAATATCTTCTAGGAAGGTCTTCTGGAAAGAAAAGAAAAAAGACAAAAACTTAATATATTTTCTGCAGCTCCATTCCAAAAAAAGAATCTCTATAGGGTTTTCCAGCTGATCAGTTGATTCAGTTAATCTCTTGGCCTATGTGGTCTTTGTCTCTTAAAATGTCTTTACAGCAACATTGAGCTGATACAAAACCTCTTCTTATTTTTTGCTAAATCAGCACAACAATTTCTGAAGGATGTTCAGAGTCCGTATAAATCACCAATGAGGGAATGACCTATATTTCAAAATGATAAGGGTACTTTGGGGGAAAATCACAGAAAGATTTGTTCAAGTAGACAGCAGAATATGGCATTACAAGAACTGATAGAGAACAGAAGTCCTGTGAGTATCAAAGTTATTCATGCAAGAAAGTAGCTGGCACTGTGCGGCTACAACAATTGTGCAAAAATGTCAGCAAACAGTCTCATTTACTGAAGATGTATCTTCAGTTGGGGAGAATGGTAAATGCTTGTTTGCTCATCAAGGTCACAGTGTTCTGTCCCCTCATTAGCATTCTTGAGATCCCCGCGCTTTGATTGGGCAAAGCACGGGGCACTCTGATTGGCTAGGCGAGCCGTGCCAATTGGCTCGCTAGGAATTTCCCGCGATTGGTCTATTCGAATCACGGGAGATTCAAAGTGGTGCCATTGGCCGCGGCCGCCGCGGCTAAAGAAATAAAAGCCGCAAAGTCTCTCAATAGCCCCAGTTCGGTTCCCACATCAATAAAAGAGCTTGATACAAAGTCACCGACTCCTGGCATCATTTCCGAAGACACAACACTGGCGAAGAGGATGGGATTCTGATCCTGAACCGAAGCACATGTCCGACGGAAGCCAGACGAAACCCACGATGGCGAAAATCGCACCCCCCACACCCTTCAACCCCGCCAGCGAGGACTGGGAATCATACTCAGACAGATTCTGCATGTTCCTCGAGTGCAGCGACCTGAAGGATGCCACCAGCCACATGAAGCGATCCGTCTTCCTGATCCACTGCGTCGATCGCGACCGCCCAAGCCTACTGGGACTGCAATGGTTAGCCCCGCTCGGCATCGCAGTCACGGGAATCGACCACATCACCGACGACAGCTGGGAGCAACAACTAGCCTGGGAATTCCAAGAGGTCTTCGACGGAAACCTAGGCAAGTACCGAGAGCCCCTTATATCATTCAGCCTAGACCCAAACGTCCCCCCAAAACGCCTGAAACCAAGGCGGGTGCCATTCGCACTTAAACCCAAGATAGACGAGCAAATTGACAAGCTCGTCAAGCAAGGGGTTCTACAACCAATAGACCACGCCCGGTGGGAGACCCCCATAGTCACCCCGATCAAGCCCGATGGGTCGGTGAGAATCTGTGGGGACTATAAGGCCACCCTAAATGGCGCATTGCAACAAAGCGCCTACCCCGTCCCAGTAGTGCAACACCTACTGCATTCATTGGGAGGGGGCAAGGTTTTCGCCAAACTCGACCTCGCCCAGGCATACCAACAGTTGCCAGTCGATGAGGAAACGGCAGAAGCGCAAACCATAGTCACCCACCGGGGAGCATTTAAATGCAACTGGCTCCAATTCGGAGTCAGCGTGGCGCCTGGAATATTCCAAAGCCTAATGGAAAGGCTATTACAAGGCATCAAGGGGGTGGTACCTTACTTCGACGACGTCTTAGTGTCAGCAACCAACCAAGCCGATCTAGAGGGTCGCCTAAGGGAGGTCCTAACCAAATTCAAAGAGACCGGGCTCAAGGTAAAGAGGGAGAAATGCTAATTATACACGGAACGGGTTGAATTCCTAGGATATCTCCTGGACCGTCACGGCATTCACCCCACAAACCAAAAAATCAAGGCCATCAAAGAAGCCCCCACACCCAAGTCGAAGACGGAACTACAGGCATTCCTGGGGCTACTTAACTTCTACAATGTTTTCCTGCCCCAAAAGGCGACGGCGGCGGAGCCTTTGCATAGGCTCTTGGACAAGGCGGCGACCTGGACTTGGGGGAAACGCGAGCAAGCTGCTTTCCAGAGAACAAAGGACCTCCTCACTTCGGACACCGTCCTTATATAGTATAACGAGACCCTACCTCTGGCCGTCACATGCGACGCATCACCCTTCGGCGTCGGCGCTGTCCTCAGCCATACTCTCCCCGACGTAAAAGAAGCACCCATCGCGTTCTTTTCAAGGACCCTCACCAAACCGGAGCAGTACTACAGCCAGCTGGACAAAGAGGCTCTGGCTATCGTCGCCGCAGTAAAAAGATTCCACGAGTATCTCTACGGCCGGACATTCACCATCATCACCGACCACAAACCACTGCTGGGAATCCTTGCAGGGAACCGGGCCACCCCGAACATTGTGTCTCCCCGAATGACAAGATGGTCCGAGTTCCTGGTGGCCTACAATTACGGACTCATACACAGACCAGGTAAGACGATCTCCCATGCAGACGCCTTAAGCCACTTGCCGCTACCGGAACCTGACACCGACCCAGCACCCACGATGACCACCCTCAGTATAGAGACTCTACCCAACCTACCCATAACCGCGTCAGACATTGCCCGAGAAACTAATAAAGACAAACGTCTGGCGCGGGTGCTGCATTGGGTAGAGAAAGGGTGGCCGGAAAGGGACAACGACGAGTCCATTAAGACATTCTGGAACCAGCAAACGGAACTCTCGTTATTAAAAGGGTGCATACTATGGGGGGATAGGGTGGTCATTCCAGAAAAACTACAAGGGAAGGTTCTGGAACTGCTACATGAGGGGCACCCGGGCATCGTTAGGACTAAAGCCCTGGCCAGAAGTTACGCTTGGTGGCCAGGGATGGACAAACAGATTGAGACCTGGGTAGCAAGGTGCCAACGATGCCAGGAAACTAGGCCAAGCCCACCCACAGCACCCAGCAGTCCTAGAGTGGGAAACCCCAAGGGGACCTTGGTCTAGGATCCACATAGATTTCGCCGGGCCCACAAAAGGACACACCTTCCTGATAACAGTAACGCTTACTCCAACTGGCTGGAGGTAAGCAACATGAGAACAACAACCACGGAGGCCTTGACCAAGGAACTCGGCAAACTTTTTGCAACACACGGCCTCCCAGACGTCGTCGTTTCCGACAACGGGCCCCAATTCACCTCGCTAGAATTCAAAAAATTCCTAGCGGAAAGGGGCATCCGACACGCGCTGACAGCACCGGCGCATCCGGCGGCGAACGGTAGGGCGGAACGGATGGTGCAATTCACTAAGAAAACCATCCGGAAAATAGACCACGGGGAGATCCAGGATAAAATAAATAAATTACTCTTCACCCAACACATAACCCCAAACACCACAACGAATAAGAGCCCAGCTGAACTGTTAATGGGGAGGAAATTAAGGTCCCCACTCGACAGATTACACCCCACGTATAACCCAGAGAAGCCCCCAGACTCAACCAGCAAACACTGAACCTTCGCACCAGGCGACCCCGTGTATGCAAAAAACCTAACGGGAGACCCGTTATGGGTACCGGCCGTCATCACACAAATAACAGGCCCACACTCGTACCGGCTACAAACAACAGACGGACAAGCATGGAAATGCCACATCGACCAATTAAGATCAAGGACGACCACCCAACAGGCCACCGACGCACAAGCAGGCAAAACCAACCCCCACAACACAAACCAAGAGAGGAGGGAATACCCAGGGGACCAAAACCAAAGAAGAATAAACCAACCATACTTACCGGAAAGCAGCCAGCACGAAACCTCGCCAGGAAGAGACAGCCAGGCCAGCTCGACTGACCCGGGAAGACCGAGCGGGAGCAGCGAAACCCGCAGCTCAACCAACCCAGGAAGCCCAGGAGGGAGCTACGGAGAGCGGCCCGGCCCGACTGACCAGCCAGTTCCCACAACGGCATCCGGAGAAGCAGAGACCCCGACCAAACTGGCCGGGATCCAACCTACGACTGAGCTGCGCAGGTCCAGTAGGCTAAGACGGAGCCCCGCCTACCTACGGGACTACGCAACGTAAGGACTAAACCAAGAGGGGAGGGGTGTTCTGTCCCCTCATTAGCATTCTTGAGGTCCCCACGCTTTGATTGGCCAAAGCGCGGGGCACTCTGATTGGCTAGGTGAGCCGCGCCGATTGGCTCGCTAGGAATCTCCCGCGATTGGTCTATTCGAATCGCGGGAGATTCAAAGTGGTGCCATTGGCCGCGGCCGCCGCAGCTAAAGAAATAAAAGCCGCGAAGTTTCTCAATAGCCCCAGTTCGGTTCCCACATCAATAAAAGAGCTTGATACAAAGTCACCGACTCCTGGCATCATTTCCGAAGACACAACACACAGTTCTAATCTCTGGTAGTCAGGAGAGTCTGTGGAAGGGAAAGGAATTCAAGATGGACATTACATCAAAGTTGGATCAGCCTGTAGTGTTTTTTTCCACTTTAATTTTGAGTGTAACTCCAAATCCAGACCTCCAAGGGTTGCTAAATTTGATTTCCATTGATAATTTTTGTCTGATTTTTTTGTCAGCACATTCAACTATGTAATGAACAAAGTATTTAATAAGAATATTTCATTCATTCAGGCCTAGGATGTCTTATTTTTGTGTTCCCTTTATTTTTTTGAGCAATGTACTTTTAATTACATGCAATTAATTATATTAATTGTGCATAGTTAATATTTTTAAATCACGTAAAACTCTTCGTGATATCGATTTGGGAGGAGTTAATTTTTTCTGTTAAAACAATTTTCCAGCATATGTTTATGATTTTGATTACATGTTACAATATTTTTTAATTCTGTAGCAATTATGTCCAGTGATTGGTTTGGTCCTTTCTGATTTTATTTTTAGACTGCTTATGTCAGTGCTGCTTCCAAAACCAAATTGTGTATAAACATTTTGAATCATAATCTGCTTGGGTTAAACTCATTAAAATAAACTGTGTTTTAATTTTAAAGTGAAGAAAACACACAAAATAAGATAAGCCAGAAACATTGGAAAGATGCTATTAAGAAAATCAACAAATTTATAGAATAATCTGTTCGTGGAAGATTTAAGAACCACCTTTTTATTTCTTTGTTTCTTTTTTACATTTCATTGAAAATTATTAACTATGTTAGAAGTTTTGAATCCTTTAATTATAAAATTAATTAGCCTTTTTAATCACAACAAAGATGTTTGTGTATATGTGTAGAGAGAGATGAGAATGAAGGCTGGGATCATGCTATGACAGATAACCACTGTGCTGTTTTGCATAATTACAGGTATCTGGAGGCAAAGAAGTTTCACATTTGATCTCCTACTTTAATTTCCATATATTTAACATAAATTCCTCAGTGGTTTTATCTGAGATTATTCTACGAGAGAATGTTTAGTAAATGATACTTGATCCACATGCATTCTGACACGGCAACTAGTTTTTTTTTTTTTTTGAAACAAATTTTTATTAATTTTAAAGATAAAACAACACATCATTAACCATTAAATACATAAACACATAAAACCTCTTAACATTGTAAATCCTTACAAGTCAAACAAAACATTATTTTTATACAGCATAATTCCAATTTATCCCATCTCCATATGGACACACAAATATCTTTCAGCAAATTTCTCATTATTTCTCTTTACTCCTATTCAATTTCATTTCTCTTCCATATTTATCCATTTTATAGTCATCATATTCTTTTCTTTCTGGCTTGTTTAAATTATTCTCATCTAACATTCCTCCAAGGTTTTATTGATTCTTTTTTCCTTTTTTTTATAAAAAACAAATTTTGTTAGTTTTACCATAAACACAATACACAAACAAACAAACACAAAACATAAACAAAACTAAAAGATCTTTTCTGAAGGTTGTCTGTTCCCGGGTTAAAACTCTTCACACAGACACAAATTCAAACATCATATTCAACCCATATCTCCTTCCATATCTTATTATCATTTTCTTTTTTTATATATATATATATAAAAACCATTTTTATCAGTTTTATAAAAACAATGCACAAAGAATCAAGGCATAGCAGCTTATAAATTCTTTTCTAAGAAAAAATAATAATAAAAGATCAATAAGGCATAACATTTCCAGATTATAATATCAATATTTCATATAATATTAACTTCATATCTTGTCCCTACTTCTCCTTTCCATCCAAATTATTTATTAATTAAAATTTTATTGCCTTTTATCAATATACAAAATCCAAAAAAAAAAAGCATATATATCCTTCCATATCTTATTACCATT
Organism: Hydrophis major; assembly: GCA_033807585.1. Classification (NCBI taxonomy): domain Eukaryota; kingdom Metazoa; phylum Chordata; class Lepidosauria; order Squamata; family Elapidae; genus Hydrophis; species Hydrophis major. The sequence continues at coordinate 22,217,076 of CM066330.1, forward strand.
TTCAACAACATTCTTTGTCTGTTCTATTTCCAATTATCCATTCATCTTTTTTTTCTTTTACTATACTTCTCCTGTACACCAATTGGAGTAACATCTATAACTCATTACCCTAACTTAGAAATACTACATATAGCAATCTTTCTTGGGATTCTGTTTAAAAGATTCTAAGATTACATAATAAATTTTATATTCTAAATATACATATAAAAACACACTCTTATATACCCTCCAGAATCCCTCTTTTAATCTAAATTAAATTCACCCATTGTCTCTAAATAAACTTTTTTTCTTTAGGTCTTGCTTCCCCCCATTAAGGCTTCTCCTCCCCCCCTTTCTCTCTTGCTTATTCTTCTCCTTGCCCTTTCTACCCCTTTGCTTTTTCCCTTCGCTTTTCTTACTCCTTTTCCTTTGCTTTCTAACCTTGCCTCCACCTTTTCGCTCATTTTTCTCTCTTTTGGTTGTTTTTATAATTCTTAAAATCCCCTTTTTCTTATCCTTTTTCTCCTCCTCTCCGGAAGGGACCCATTGTTCATCAAAGATGGCTTCTTCTTCCTCTTCTTCCTTGTCCCAGTCCTTCTGCTGCGTAATCAACTTTCCAACAGAACATAACGCCATTTCTAAGAATTGAAACAAAGCGCCCAAAGTATCTTCTTTTTTATATTTTTTATATTCAATCTCTAGTTCATCCACAAATGATGCCATTATAAAAAGGGAAACTTTTTCCAAAACAACCACAAGTATTTTTAATCAAAGACAATCAAAAGCAATTAAAAAAAAAAAATTCCAAAAGTTAATACTTTTCTTCCTTCTTCTCTTTCTCTTTCTGGATTAATTTTTATTCAAAGAGGTCCAATTACCATATATCTTCCTTTGGGATCCACAAAGACGTTCTAGACAATCTCCTCCTTTTTCAGCTTCTGCTCCAATTTTTTTTCTCCCTTCCCACTTGCAATGACAATTTTAAATAATCAGAAATCCATACCTCCAGCAAAGATTTTCCAATTTCTTAAATTTTTCAATGTCCAAAAATCCCTTTGTCTCTTAGCTTCAACTTTCAAAGCAATCCACTTTCAATGTCTAATATATCCAAATATTTCTGCTATTTCCGTGGGGTGGGAGAGTAAAAAAAAAAAAAAAAAAGTTCCCTTTAATAGCTTCTCCACCGCTTTTCGCTCTTCTTAGGGATACAATGTATCCTCCAGCAATTCAAGCAGCTCAATTCCAGGCAATTTAAAAGGTGTTACTTGACCCGGCTCAGACAGAACTTTCACTCTTCACACTTCCTCCAGCACAGTTCTTACCCGGTTGCTGGCTTCTTCGTGGCGGCCATTGCTGACCGCCGCTCCACCGCCTTAGGAAAAAGGGGTTTTCCCAGAGAAGGGGGGGGTCTGCGACACCCCCACCTCCCTATCCGACTCCCCTCTCTCTTCAGCTGTCCCTACAGGGCAGCCATATCCCCCTGTCCCATCTGGATCGGGGGTACCTCGACGGCTAGCACAGCAGGAATCGCGAGCTGTCGCGAATTCCTGCTGCCCCGAAGCCACGCGAAACCGGAAGTCTGGCAACTAGTTTTAATATATTCTTTATGTGCACACTTTGAATACTTTCTGGAATACTTTTTAAATCCTTGATTATGTATTTGAGGTAAGTTCTCAGGAGTTATGAAGGCAGGCGCTCAAACTTTATAGATACTAGAAAATATTTTCTAGGCCACATTAAAACTTGTGAACACAGCCAACCTTATTAAGAATTATTAAGATGGGTACAGGTTTATAAAGCCAAGAAAATAGCCACAAATGTTGTATGGATTTGCTGATAGCAGGGCATGTTTTTCTTGCCAGAAACACTCAGCTGTTGACTATACTGAGTCTATTGCTCCTAAATACATGATACTGTTAAGTTTGATATATTTTCTATTACTAGAATGGATAAAGTGCCACACAGATCCATCACATAGGCACATTTGACTTGGAAATCAAGCTGCATTCAACATAAGGAATCTGAATCCACCCACTGTTCAACTAGTCCTGTGTGCTAAAATCGCTTCTAGCTTTCACTAATTTAGCAATGCCTTGTAATTAAAGGTGGCAAGCATGCATTCCTAAGTTATTAATCTGCTCTACTTCTTACCATTTTAGGGTTCCATGAGTAAAATAAATAACATGTTTAATTACAAAAATATTCACTGATTCTTGAAATGTTTTATAGAATTCTGCTGGAAGCCCATCTGGACCCAGTGCTTTCCCATTATTTTGTCTCTTGAATGCTTCATTTAGTTCCATCATTGTTATATTGCTTTCTAGCATTTCTTCAGTCTCTTTAGGTATCTTTGGTAAATTAGCTTCCTGTAAATACTGTTTGACTTTTTCTTCATCAATATTCTCTTGTTTATATAATTGCCCATAAAAATCTCGAATAATTTCTTTTTTCTCCTTATTCCCATAACAAACTTGGCCTTGTTCATCTATTAACTTCAATATTTTTCTTGATTCCTTCTCTTTTCTCAATTTATATGCTAGCCATCTACCTGGTTTATTTGCATCTTCAAAATAATTCTGTTTAGAGTTTCTAATTTTCTGTGCCAGTTCTTCTTTCTCTATTAATTCCATTTTATGTTTAATTACATCCAGCTTCAATTTAATATCCTTTTTCTGTGGCATTTTCTGTAATTCTTTTTCAAGAATTTTGTACTCATCTTCCAAGGCCTTAAAAGTTTGCCTTTTCCTAATATTCTTTTTTCTTGTATAATCTATTATCAAACCTCTGGCATATGCCTTCATTGTATCCCACACATTTTGCGTTGAAGTATCTTCTTTTTTATTTTCTCTGAAGAAAAAAGCCAATTCCTTCTCCATCCATTGTATAAAATCTTTCTCCTTTAAAATAGTATTGTTTAATGTCCATCTCGATCTTTTTTTTTGTCCCTTCCATTTAATTGTCATTGGGCTATGATCTGCCCAAGTACTTGTTTCAATATTTGTTTCTTTAATATTGGATATTAATTCTGTTGAGATCCAAATCATATCTAATCTGGACCATGATAAATGTCTATTTGAGTAAAAAGTATATTGTTTAGCTTTAACATTTCTTTCTCTCCAAATATCTTTTAAAGTTAATTCATCTGTCATTTTAAAAAAAGACCTTGGGAGAGCCTTTCTATTTTGCTTTGTTGTTGTTGCTATATAGTCCAATTTATTGTCCACAATTCCATTAAAATCTCCCATCATAATTATATTAACATAGTCCAGTCCAATTATTTTCATATGTAGCTTTTTATAAAACTCTTCTTGTTTATCATTCAGAGCATAAATTGCAATCAAGAGTATTTTTATATTATTGTCCATTATTTCTACCATTAATATTCTTCCATCTTCATCCGTGTAAATCAATTTTGCTGGGATAGCCTCTTTAATGTATAGAACCACTCCTCTTTTCTTACATTGAGTCAAAGAAGTAAATATTTTCCCCAATTTTGGCTGTACTAACAATTGTTCATGTTGTTTTTTAATATGAACTTCTTGTAGACAAATTATATCAAATTTTAATTTCATTAATTTATGAAAAGTTTTCCTTCTTTTAACAGCTGAATTAAGTCCATTTATATTCATTGTAATCAGTTTTCTTTCTTCCATGATTATGCTTTATATTTAGGTCTAACAGCTCTCGTGGATCTCACTTCACGCTGTTCTTTATTGTCCACCTGTCCACTTACAGCTCCTTTCTCTTTTTCAGTCTCTAGTTGTTCCTCTTGAGACTCAATTAATGAGACCTCTTTCTCTGCCTCCTCTCTTCTTCTTCCAAAAAATTATGCATGGAAAAGTTCTGCTTTTTCAATTGAATCAATTCTATGTCTCTGCTCTTGCCACATAAACATTAATCCTTCTGGAATCAGCCATCTATAATTCACTTCGTTTCCCAGTAGCATTTTGGTCAGAAATCGATATTCTCTTCTCATCTCTCTCACTCTTCTGGGTATTTGTTTTAAAACCACAATCTCTTTACCTTTGTATTTCAATGTTTTCTCTCTTACCACTTGTAATATTTGTGTTTTAATGGATTTTTTGGTAAATCTAATATGGACTTCCTTGGGTAATTTATTCCTCATCGCATATCTTGTATAAACTCGATATACCTCATCTATTCCATCCATCATCTTTTCCTCTGTAATTTCCAAAGCATCTGCCAAAATTTCTATCATTAGCGCTACCAAGTTTTCTCCTTTTTCCTCTTCTATATTTTGAAATCTAAGGTAAAATTCTGACCTTTCCATCTCCCACCTCAGCATCCCACCTTTTTCTTGTTCAACCGCTGTTAATCTACTATCAATATTTCCAATCTTCTTCTCTCTTTGTTTTCCTTCTTCCTCAATTTTTTGAAATCTCTCCTCATACTTAACCATCATTTGTTTAATATTTTCCACTTTTTCATCAGTCTTCTCTATTCTTTGTTCAATATTTTCTGTTCTTTGTTCAATATTTTCTGTTCTTTGTTCAATATTTCCTGTTCTTTGTTCAATGATGTCTGATTTTGTCTTGAGATCTTGGATTCCTTGCATAATCATCTGTAAAGTTACTCTTTCTTGTTCCTTATCTTGCTTCAACATTGTCTGGATTAAGCGTTGTCCTCCAGCTGGTGGGGAAGCAGAGGTAGAAGCAGAAATGCCAGTTGATATTGGTTTCCTGCTCATTTCAATGCTTCCAAGGCTTCAAATTCTTCTAAACTTTTAATCCAACTAGTAAAGCAGCCAATTATAATCCAAAATGGAAAACTCCAATAGTAAAAAACACGAAACCAAAGAAGAAATAGCAAAAAAGGAAGAAGAAAAATCTTCAGGTTCTTCTAGACCCTAATCCAATTACGAAATAGTCCACCATAAAAAAAGAAAAAAATAGAAAGGAGAAAAACAAATCAAAAAATAATAATATTGATTAAGAGCAAAAAAAAGAAAAACAAAAAGTTCCCAGATTCTTCACACCTTAATCCAGTTGAAAAGTCTCAATAATAATAATAATAAAAAAGAAAGAAACAACAACAAAGTGGTCCAAGAACATAGATAGGAAAAGCAAAAAAGTCCCAATAAAAAAGAAAAGAAAAATAAAGAAAAAAAAACCCTGAGGCTTTCCCTTTAAAAAAATAAAAAACAAAAATAAAAATATTACTAGAATTGAAATTTTTAAAAAAGGCTAGCGTGTGGGGTATATATAAAGAAAGCACACTGCACTTTATTTATTTATCCAAGGCTCTTGTTATGACTCTCTTCTCCAGCAGCTTCAAAGCCAAACCTCAAGTGTTCTTGATAACAGTCCAGGAAAGCACCTGCAATAATATTTTGCTGTGCTCTCCCTCTATCTTATCACGTTAAAATGTCCTTGAGAAGAGGTCTTTTTGCATTTCTCTCCCATTCAAATAAAATACTTTCAAGCCTCTAGTTGGCAGTGTTACAAAGTTTCTTAATGCTCTTCCTCCCCCCCAGCCGGAAAAAAGGAATAATAGATACAGAAAAAAAGAAAAAGAAAAAATAGCCAAAGGGAGCCTCTATCCTAAAGAAAGTTAAAAAATCAAAGGGAGCATAAATATATATATAAGAGAAAATTCAATCCGGTTACCTACAAAGTCACAGTAAAATCTTTCCCAAAAAATATAAAAAAAAGAAAAAAAAACCCCAAGCCTCAATTTGACATCACTTTAAAAAACGCCGCTCAAACAATTTCAGTCAAAAAAAAAATCTCACAGCTTTCTTCTTTATTCCGGATGAACTTTCCAACCTCAGCGAATTTACAACACAAAAGAGTTTTTCTCACCCAGCCGACACACTTTCACTCCAATCACTTTCTTTCCGGAGCTGACCCGACTTCAGCAGCTATGGAGGCTGCCTCTCCGCCGCCAGCGAAAGGGCTTCTTCCGGATCAAACCAGAGATTTTGCGATATCTCTGGGATCCTGGAACAGTGCCCTTCACAATCACCGTCTCTACGGGATGGTTTAGGTCCGTTAGGACCGACCAGGGGCGAAAATATCGGCTGCGATCTCAGAGCCCCGAGATCGCAGCTGTATCGCCGAAACGAAGCTCCGCCTTCTCCAATCATTGAGCATCCAATTGTTAGAAGTTATGAATGAAGTTATGTTAAAAAAGATGATACCCAAAACATGGTCAGAGGCTGACATTACACTTATACCGAAGGAAGAGACTGACCCACTGCAAATTAAGAATTATAGACCTATTTCTTTATTGAACGCAGACTATAAAATCTTTGCTTCAATCTTAGCAGAAAGACTTAAAAAATATTTAAATAATTTTATTCACTCAGATCAAAATGGATTTCTGCCAAAGAGACAAATTAGAGACAATATGAGAGTAATCTTGGACACTTTGGAATACTATGAGGCTCATCCTGAAAAGCAAATGGCTTTGATATTCCTAGATGCTCAAAAAGCATTTGACAACGTGAACTGGAGATTTATGTTATTATTATTGGAGCAGATGGGTTTTGCTAAAAAATTTACTCAAGCAATAGAAGCCATATATAATAAACAGACAGCAAGAGTAATGATGGAAGGGGAACTTACAGATTTTATTAATATAAGGAAAGGTACAAGACAAGGATGCCCCCTATCTCCTTTGTTATTTGTGTTGACCTTGGAAGTGTTGAATAGAAATATTAGGGATGATAAAACCATAAAAGGAATGAAAATTAAGAAGGAAGAATTCAAGCTACAAGCTTTTGCTGATGATTTAGCTTTTATTTTGGAAGACCCGCTAGAAACAGCTCCAAAGTTATTGGAAAAGATAGAGACTTATGGAGAGGTGGCTGGTTTGAAAATAAACAAAGATAAAACAAAGATTTTGACAAAGAATATGCTATTGAGACAGAGAGAAGAATTGGCAGATCTTTTGAAAATTCAAGTTACAAATAAGGTTAAGTATCTGGGGATATATTTGACAACAAGATGTAGCACATTAAAGGAGAATAATTATATTAAACTTAAACAACAGATAACTACAGATTTGAAGAAGTGGGAAAACTTGCAATAGTCATTAATAGGGAGAATTTCAACAATTAAGATGAATATTTTACCTAGAATTTTATTTTTGTTTCAAACAATACCAATTAGGCTTGGAAAAGACTATTTTGAAGATTTAAATAAAATCATGTTGAAGTTTATATGGCAAGGTAAAAAAGCAAGAATAAAGCTAAAGCTTTTGCAAGATGCTAGAATTAGAGGAGGTTTTGGCTTGCCTAATTGGGAATTGTATTATCAAGCTGCAAGTTTGATGTGGGTCAAAGAATGGATAACATTAAGGAAACATAGGTTGTTGACATTAGAAGGGCATGATTTGCTGTTGGGTTGGCATGCTTTTTTATGGTATAAGGGAACTAAAACACAGGGTTATTTTAGAAGACATTATGTACGGGAGTCTTTGTGGTTAAATTGGGAGAAGATAAAAAGACAATGTTATTTGAAAATTCCAGTTTGGTTATCGACCATTGAAGCATTTTCCTATCCTATAATCTACAAGAAGGAACAAACAGTTAGATATGGGGAACTTTTGGATGAAAAGGGTGAACTTAAATCGATCCAAAATTTAGAGGAACAAGGTATAAGGATGAATTGGTTTTCATATGCACAAATACATTCAAGGTATGATGAAAATTCTAAAACGGAGGGATTTTATGATAAGCAGACTGATTTAGATAAGATCTTGATGGGTACTGATGAGAAAGTGATTAAAAAATTATATGGTTATTTACTGGGAATGAAATTAGAGGAAGAACAAGTCAAAGAAACTATGATTGTTTGGGGGAAGAATTTTGGATATGGGATTGATTTAGAGAAATGGCAGAAATTGTGGTCTCAAAATTATAAAATGACAATGTCAACAGCATATAAAGAAAATTTGTATAAGATGTTTTACAGGTGGCACTTTCCTCCGACAAGAATAGCAAGAATGTTCAAGAATAAATCTGAAAAATGCTGGAAATGTCATCAGATACCCGGCTCGTATTACCATATGTGGTGGACTTGTGAGGACGCTAGAAAATATTGGACTAAAATTCGCATGTGGTTGGAAAAAATGACAAAGAAACATATAGACTTGAAACCAGAGATCTTCTTATTGGGAATTTTACCTGATATATATAGTAAAGATTTGAAATATCTGATTGTAAATGTATTAACAGCGGCCAGGATTGTATTTGCTAAAAACTGGAAGAATGAGAAAATACCATTACAGGAAGAAATTATTAAGAAAATATTGGAATGTGCTGAGATGAGTAGATTGACATTTGAAATCAGAGAGCAAGAGGATAAACAATTCTATGAAATTTGGGATCTTTTTTATAAATGGCTAGATGATAAAATACGATAATAGAATATTTTAGATAGTAAGAAATATCTTTATCTTGTTATTTTGCTATTATTTTGTTAATCGATATTATATTTATAAAGGTTTTTTTTTTTTTTTTTTTTTTAGGATTGATCTGGTATGATTATATGATTAGTTGAATAATTTGGTTAAAGTATTGTTAGCTCATAAAGCATGAATGATTAAAAGTATAGTCAAAAAAAATTTTTTTTTTGTTTAGTGATTATAGGATATATAAGTTTGGATTGATAATATGAGTTGTTATGTAACAAAATTGTAACTGGGACTACAAAATGAATGCACAAAAATGATGAACCAACTGACACACTGCATGTAAATATGAGAGGTGTATGTTTTAATGTCTTGTTTGTCTTGTCTGTTTGTAGAAAATTAACAAAATTTTCTTTCAAAAAAATATATATATATTCACATAGCATACTCTGTCTCCATTGAAACATCAGAAAGAAGGCTGTAACTGAATATACAATCCTTTCAAAAATGGCTGAAGTATCTATGAAGTTCAGATTCTGGTATCCAGGGATAGAGAAGTTCTATATTTTAAAAACTTTCTGAGGTGCTTCAAGTCTGACATTCACAGTCAACTACTCAAAAAGATAGACAGTCGGTGTCTGAAGTAATTACAAAAAACAAACCATAAACATCCTCTCAGACATAAACTCTAACATGTAGAAAAAAGTATTTTTTTAACCCTTCCCTATTCAGGTGAAATATATATATATACATATATACATACATACATACATACATATACATATACATATACATATATACATACATACATAGATACATAGATACATAGATACATAGATACATAGATACATAGATACATAGATACATAGATACATAGATACATACATACATACATACATACATACATACATACATACATACATACATATATATATATATATATATATATATATATATATATATTCGGGTATTTTCCCACGTCATTGTAGTTGTGCTTTTAAAGTTGTAGCAATGTTTCGGCAGAATCTCATCTGCCATCATCAGGCTTCTGTATAGTGTTCATCTGTGAGTCAGACTTTTACAGTGGTTTCAGATTTAAATTTGGGGCAGCCTGTTGCTGTGCCAGAATGGCTTTTTCTTCATCCTGATTGGTTGGGAGTCTTGGTCTGTGTTTATTGGTCTTGGAGTTTGCTGTGTTCTGCTTGATTGGTGTTTCTAATATCTTCTGTCTGTTTTTTGGCTCTTTTTGTATCTTGATTGGCTGACAACATTGTGTTATTTTATATGCCAGCCAATCAAGATGCAAAAAGAGCCAATATATATACATACATATACATGTACACACACGCACACCACACACACACACACACACACACACACACACACACACACACACACACACACATATATATATATATATATATATATATATATATATATATATATATTTTCTTAAGTTTTTGCGGGTACTTACATGTCTGGCATTCAGCTTTGTTCAGGTATTTTCCCACGTCATAGTAGTGGTGCTTTTAAAGTTGTAGCAATGTTTCAGCAGAATCTCATCTGCCATCATCAGGCTTCTGTATAGTGTTTGTCTGTGAGTCAGACTTTTACAGTGGTTTCAGATTTAAATTTGGGGCAGCCTATTGCTGTGTCAGAATGTTTTTTTCTTCCTCCTGATTGGTTGAGAGTCTTGGTCTGTGTTTATTGGTCTTGGAGTTTGCTGTGTTCTGCTTCTAATATCTTCTGTCTGTTTTTTTTGGGGGGGGGCTCTTTTTGTATCTTGATTGGCTGGCAACATTGTGTTACTTTATTGGAGGCCTTTAGTGCAGCAGGGCTTCAGGTAAATGGATGGCTATCATTAGTTAGGAAGCTGGGTTTCTGTTTCCATGGTGAACTTGATTTTGGGGTGTGCGCTGTTTAGGTGTGCTTTTGTGGAAGCTGTTGTTTAGGTGTGCTTTTGTGGACACCTAAACAGCGCACACCCCAAAATCAGGTTCACCATGGAAACAGAAACAAACAAACAACTACCATTCCTAGATGTACTAATCTACAAAAAAACAGATGGCACACTAGGACACACCATATACCAGAAGAAAACACACACCAACCGCTACCTCAACGCCCAATCCCACCACCACCCAACACAGATAAATTCCGTGGCTAAAACACTAATTACTAGAACCAAATGCCTGGCAGATAAGACACACATTGAGACTGAACTATGCACCCTGACTAAAATATTGACATTATTGGTCTTGGAGTTTGCTGTGTTCTGCTTCTAATATTTTCTGTCTGTTTTTTTTTTTTGGGGGGGGGTCTTTTTGTATCTTGATTGGCTGGCAACATTGTGTTACTTTATTGGAGGCCTTTAGTGCAGCTTGGCTTCGGGTAAATGGACGGCTATCATTACTTAGGAAGCTGGGTTTCATCTGGGTGCCTGGTTGGGGTGTGTTTGAGCTGGAGGTATCAGGGGGGATCTGTTTGTGCCCAGGTGTTTGTCTGGCTTGTGGTGTGGAGATTTTTTTGTTTGTGAGTGCAAGCTTCCAAATGATTGACAGCCTGATGGAATCATCTCTTCTGTTCATGCTTTCTGGTCTTTTTTCAATCTCTATGGCTTCTCTGATGATTCTGTGGCTGGGATTTTCTATAGTGGCTAGGGTTTTGGTGCCATTGAAGTTGATGCTATGACCTGTGGCTTTCATGTGTTGGACTAGTGAGGAAGTGTGTTCCAGCTTTTTGACTGCATTTTTGTGTTCATCCAGGCGGGTGCTTATTCTTCTATTGGTCTGTCCAATGTATGTGGCTGGGCATGATGCACAGGAGACTTTGTATATGCCTTGGTTTTCCAGGTCAATTTTGTCTTTGGGGTTCCTGAGGATGGCTGCTATTTTTCTGTTTGTTTTGAAGGCAGTCTTGATGTGGTGTCTGTATAGAATCTTACTAATTTTGTCTGTAGTGCCTCTTATGTAGGGCAGGACAGCTGTTCCATGGGTCTGTTCATCTTCTGGGTCTCTATTATGTCTCAGTGTGTTTTTGTGGATCAAGTTGGTGATTTTGCTTTTGTGGAAGCCATTGGCTGTCAATATTTTAGTCAGGGTGCATAGTTCAGTCTCAATGTGTGTCTTATCTGCCAGGCATTTGGTTCTAGTAATTAGTGTTTTAGCCACGGAATTTATCTGTGTTGGGTGGTGGTGGGATTGGGCGTTGAGGTAGCGGTTGGTGTGTGTTTTCTTCTGGTATATGGTGTGTCCTAGTGTGCCATCTGTTTTTTTGTAGATTAGTACATCTAGGAATGGTAGTTGTTTGTTTGTTTCTGTTTCCATGGTGAACCTGATTTTGGGGTGTGCGCTGTTTAGGTGTCCACAAAAGCACACCTAAACAACAGCTTCCACAAAAGCACACCTAAACAGCGCACACCCCAAAATCAAGTTCACCATGGAAACAGAAACCCAGCTTCCTAACTAATGATAGCCATCCATTTACCTGAAGCCCTGCTGCACTAAAGGCCTCCAATAAAGTAACACAATGTTGCCAGCCAATCAAGATACAAAAAGAGCCCCCCCCCAAAAAAAACAGACAGAAGATATTAGAAGCAGAACACAGCAAACTCCAAGACCAATAAACACAGACCAAGACTCTCAACCAATCAGGAGGAAGAAAAAAACATTCTGACACAGCAATAGGCTGCCCCAAATTTAAATCTGAAACCACTGTAAAAGTCTGACTCACAGACAAACACTATACAGAAGCCTGATGATGGCAGATGAGATTCTGCTGAAACGTTGCTACAACTTTAAAAGCACCACTATTATGACGTGGGAAAATATCCGAACAAAGCTGAATGCCAGATATGTAAGTACCCGCGAAAACGTAAGAATATATATATATATATATATTGGAAAAAATGGTTGCAAGTTCTCAGACAGGAAGGAGAGAATCAAGAAGTGACATATTACAGCTAGAAGAAAAAGAAAAAGAAGTAAGATATTATTGTACTGGAGGTTCCAATAAAAGTTGTAATACTATAAGAACATGAGAAATTCAGAAAAGCAAAGAGAAACCTTTTGTTCATAAATCAGTTTACTTCCAAGGAATAGATAAAGAGCTTTAGTTAGAAATCTACATTAGTTTGATTTGATTATATCAAGGTGAAAGTGTGTTGACGGAGAGAAACAGAGAAAGAGAGGAGTCATGAGAAATATCTATGTGGTCACTCAATGGCAAATAAGAAGTCAATATCTGATTTATGACATCTTTTGATTTAACTATGCAATCTAAGCTACTGAATGTTTAATGCTTCTTAGGAACTCTGTTTAGCAGTGTGTTATATTTGTAAGAAATCTATCATATTTTTTTAAATCTTTAAGAGTGATGGGTTTTTTTTTTGGTAATATTTCATGAGAGCTTCCACTACAACACTATTTGTGATAGATAATAGTAATTACTATTACTATGATTGGTTGCACAGTTATTCAGAAGTTTAGACTGGATTTAAATATTTTATCCACTGGAATAGACAAAATGTTGTTTAAAGATATTAAAGTATTGTTGCAAGATGTAAGCTGTTCCAAAGTAAAAATGACTTCTCCAATGGATCAAAAGTGATTTTGTCAATGTTGTTCATGTGGTGCTACAGGTGATTTTGGAACACCATTTATATCATTCAGCCTTTCTTTTATCTGAGTTTCATTTTTCCAGTAGTCAGTAAGCCTTCTTTATATACAGCTTCAGTGCATCTTTTTCACTGTCCATCTTATATTCTTCCAATTGTCTTTTTTTCGGGCACTGAAGTGGGAAAAATTATAGAAATAGAAGATTTTCCAACCTCACTGCTATTGCACAAGTCTATCCTTTTTCCTTTGTGCTCTGATGGTTGGAATTTGGATTTAAACAATGTCATCTGTCTCTTTCTGCATCTTTGCTACTGCCACCATGAACCGCCCTCCTTTTCTCCTCATCTCTACCAAATACCTGTCCAAAGATACTCTTATAGCATCAATTCATAAAACATTTTAAATACTTTGCATATTATAAAGGCAGTGTTCATCAAAGAAACATTTTAATTTAATTTAATGAATTTGTTTTGATATAAATCTATGCAGAGAATAGAATACAACTACAGTACATATATTTTTAGTGGAATAAGGTTTGCCAAACGTATTGAGATGTACTGCTGAATATGCATGCCTAAAAATGCAGTATTAATAGAAGTTGTAGAGTGGATCATGGTCTTGGACCTTTTATTAATCTTACAGAATGACATAATTCAGAAGCTACTTGATATTTGTGGGAGAGGGGAGAGTTGAATCTCAAATTTTTGATCAACTAGAGCTTTCAGACATGAGAGTCTGTAACTATGAAGCCTTTTAAACCTAAGAGTATTATCATAAAAAATCCTAATTTCAAATGTCATATTTTAAGTTCATTTAATAAGCAACAATCTCATCAAGTGGTAGTACTTGACTAAGTGATGTTCAAAAACAAAGTGGGATTACAACTATTTAGGATTTGGATAAGATACCTCTAAAGTATTCAAAGGTTTAAACCAAATTGTTGAATCCAAAAACATCTAAGAACAATAGCAAACCATATATTTTTGCTAAAAAAAAGATATATGCCATATTTTATGAATATGCCATAAAGTCACAAGGAACTGATCAAATCCTAAGGGTACATTTTATTTAGGAAATAATGACATCCAAATACTTTTATGTATATGGTAGAATTTAATTTTTACTTTTTTTAAAGCCCCAGAATCTGACTTAATAGCAGTTGCTTTAAAATGTTGGCTACAAAAAAACTTATTTAAAAAAAACCCCACACACCTAAACAACACCCCAGATTAAAAAAAAAAAAAAAAAAGGAAAATTTGTTCAATATTTTCAGGTAAAATACAGCTCTTTGAAGACTTTGCCATCCATCAAAATGTACCTTACCCACCAGAAATGTACATTATGTGTTCAGTGCAATAGAATTATAACCATTTGGAACAATGTATAAGCTGAATTTAATGAAAAATCTTATCTAACTTGAAAAACATGACATTATAAACAAGTACAAAATAAAATGATAGTGTACAATGGGAGTAACACACACCTGAGCATAAAGCAATAGTGTAAAGCTTTATCTTGTTACCTATGGCTTATATAAATCACCTTCTGACTTGCTATGCTGGCAAGTCTTGGTATGCAAAAAAAAAGTGTTGTTTTTTAAAGACCTGTCTGGGCACAAAAATGGTATCTTTAAAGGTTATAATGAATGAGCTTGCCATATTGGCACAGCAACAATTGAGGGAAGGAAAAAAAAAAGTGTAAGAGTATTTATGGAAGACCTGGATGAAAAAGATATTAAATTTGTAGTGGATGTTGACCTTGCAATATGATAATAGGATGGTAGGAAGTGGAAAGTATTAGATCATTAAGAGGCTGGCAACACTTGTGACTGGGAGACTAGTTTAGAAACAGGCTTTCCAAATAGAATAAAATTGAGGCAGCCTTCAGATAGAAGAAGGGATAATGACGGTTAAGCAGTTCAGGTTATATATTTTGATGAAGACAACCAAAGAGTCTTTGCTGCCGATGTTATAGATCCTGAACACATTAGAAAAATAGTCTGATGGTTCCACTGTATAAGCAGATTTGTCCTTGTAAGATACAAATAAGAAGTTCTGAACTTCTTTGATGGATTAGCCTATATATGTTTATATTTTGCTACCTATTGCAGATGATTTCAGGACTTCCACATCCAACATCAGATAAATGTACACTTCTGATAGTTATATCTATTTTGTTTGGATGGCAAAATATGCAATGGACCATATCCAACTGAGAAACACTGAATGACTCATGTGACAATAGATGGGCAGCATATAAATTTAATAAATGTATGTTGCCATAAAGGAGAGTATTTGTAGAATTTGTGGGGTTCAAATGAGGGGTCCCTCATGCTCTATGATCTTATTTGTTTTCTTGCAGACTTTTCATTACCCAAACCAGGCAAATTCATCAGTTCTTGTGCTAGCATTATCATCACTAGCATTGATGATGTTCATTAGTTTGGGTTATGAAACATCTGCAAGAAAACAACCAAGCTCAAAGAGCAACAAGGACCCTTTAAATAAATTTTTAATAAAGAAAAAACTTTAATCATTGCACAGTACTTTCACCAAATTGACATAAGAAAGAAAAAGTTAATTGTTTCTTAACATCCATTGATATCAGTATGATTTATTTATTCATATTGTGCCTTATGATTTTTACAGTTTCATCCATGAACACAATTCAGACTTTCAAATGGAATAAAAGAATAATATATGCAAAGGCATATGAGATAAAAATGGGGTATGCAGAAATTTCCAGCTTTGGTTCTTGTCAGTGCTGAACTCTGAGAAAAGATTAGAAAATAGTTCTTCCCCAGGGAAATTATCAGAAATGATTTTTTTCTCTAATTTATCTGCCAAGAAAAGATGAAATTTATTATTTGCAAACCTACATTTTTCTGTCTTTCAAATGTAGTCTCAAGACTAACAAAAATGCACATGCATAAAAAAAAACATACTTTATAAGGAAAATAAGAAAATAAGTGAGGGGAAAGGAAGCATTTTCTGTCCTTATGACCTTCGTCAAACTTAGCTCTGTTTTGGTTTGTTTTTAAATAAAATACTTTAAGAAAGAGGTCTCTTTTTCAGTATCGTAGCCTCTAAAATGATAACATAAATATGGGTGAATAAAAATATGTTATTGGGCTTTTGTTTAGGGCAAGGAAAAAAAAACCATTTATTTTAATAATTAATTATTGATTGATCAATCGATCTATGCAATAAACTTGCAAGTAAGCATTAAACCTTTTAAGTACACAGCAAGGTTATAAAATAAAATGTTTTCACAGAACTGGTCACTAAATAAAATGTTTTCACAAAATGGTCACTAAAATTTAGAAATGTGTATGTAGTAGGAAAAGTGAATTCTTTTTCTTTAGACTAAAATCTGGATATCATTTTTATCATTTCTTTCTTCAAAGTCAGGAGGAAACAAAGAAAGGGATATTTTCTTGTCTTAATGTAGCTTTTCTCAAGCTTCTTTTATATCCCTGCAGGTTGCAAAAAAACCTGGAAATTCTTCTTGACATTTTCTCTCTGAGGGCAGCCCTACTAGATAATCAGCCTAGTCCTCACCTGTTTCCACTTTTTGTCTGCAAAATGATCATTAAATGAGAGCATCAGATCTTCTCCTAGGTGTCCACGTACAAATAAATAAATAAACCATTCCTCTTTCCTCACAAATGTAAGTGAGAGGGAAGAAGAGAAAGCTAGTTCAGGCTTATACAGAGCTTGAATACCATCCTAACATTTTGAAAAGGAATGTAAGGAAAAATATTTTTCTTCTATGTTTTGGAGACCATGGGAGTCACCATCTACATTGAGGGAAACATTGCTTGAAACTGCAGCATTTTATTCCCAAGCAGGGTTTCACTACTGCAGCAAGAAATAAATGCTTAGAATGGATTTTAGAAGATAAATTGAAGAACAGCTGCTTCTGCCATTTAGGTTTTGCAATGAAAATAGAGTCCAGAATTCCTTAGTCTTCGTGACATCAAAATAGTCACCAAAGTCTTTTGTTTATATTATTTATATTGTATATAGACATTTGCATACTCATAATAATACATTCCGATTGGACAATCAATACCGCCTAACGATTGGTAGTTAACAACCGTTTATGATTGGCCGCCCAAATGGTGGGAGGTTTAAAATGATGCCATTGGTTGCGAGCCGTGAGCAGCCGCTATAAAAGGGGCTGCTGCAGCTCGAGTTTAGTTGAAGCTACTGACAGTTGAATAAAGAGCTGAACTCAACTCCGGTCTCGAGTCTACATTGTTCTGGCGATAGAACAATTTATATATTTCCTTCACCAAGAAGGAAACTAGAATTTCAAGTCCAGTCTAAAATGCATAATAATATATATCAACAATTGCAGATTTGGTCTTCTTTTGTATGGATTTGTTCAGGGGTGGGATGCTGCCAGTATAACAACCAGTTTGGTGATCATTTGCATTCGGTCCTAATGCACACTGTGCATGTATCAGCATAATGCAAAAGTTCTTACCTGCTATGTTACTTCAGGGGAGTAGCACAGCTGAAGAATGGCAATCCATTCTTCTATGCTGATCAGCTGAGATGATAAAGGTCAGTACTGCTCAGGGGCAGGGAAATGGGCCCATATGATCATTGCAGAGAACTTCAGAGCAATGGGTTCATCTGAACCAGTCCGAACTGGCAGAATCCCATCCTGGATTTGTATTTCTCTCTCTCTCTCCCTCCCTCCCTTTCCCTCTCCTTCTCCCTCCCCCCCCCCATTCTCTCTCTGTATACATTCTATGTCTCTCTCCCTCAGATTTTTTATACCACCTCAATCATATGACTTTTTGTAGTGTTCATAGATAAAATGTTCACCAATCAGAAACATAAACATAGCAACAAAACCAAAAATAATAAAACTTTAAAGACAAAATGACATGTATAATTCTATAGGAGTTTCCTACTTTACAAAGCTTTAAATAGTCATAATATAATTAAAGGAAGAAAGGATCTTCAGTCTAGAAAAGAAAAGAAAATCATAACCTTCTGCATATGTCATGCCCTTCCCTCATTGTATATGATAACTTCAACCACTATGACACTTGACTGTGGCAAAAATAAAAATTAAATGCATTTTTTCATCACCACTGATTGTCTAACCTATTGAAATCAATAGTAGTTAAACTACTTAAACTATTACGTCAGTTCTAAATCTGGCTGACACCATGTCTTTGTTTGAAAAAACAGTATATATATATTTATACATTTAATTTATTTTCATGTGACACTTATTGCTCATGCTGATAGATTAGCATACTGAAGCCATTTAAGCTTCACTAGATTAATGCAAATCATAGTGAATTTTAAGATCAGATATCCAAAGGTGTTTTTTACAGAGGCAACTTGACTTTCTTTTTTCATGAAGACATTTCACTTCTCATTGAAGAAGGTTCTTCAGAGAACTTCTTGGATGAGAAGCAAAATGTTTTCAAGAAAAAACAAAAAAATATCCAGTTGCCTCTTAGAAAAGCACCTTTGGGACTACCATGACCTGGATAATTAAGAATCTCCATAGACATTTAAGATCAGATTTTTAACTTGATTTTTTTGTATAAAATTGCTTTGAAATAGAAGTTCTTTTTTAAAGTTAAATTTTATGTGTAAGCAATTGCTAGGCTCTTGAACGATCAAGAGAATTACACTGCAGTTTGTTTTGTTTGTCAAATGTTAGCACTTGTATTCCCAATCAGTTTTGAATATTGGGACACAAGAACAGCTTGCTTACTTTTGATGATGTTCTTTTTGATATTTGAATAATATGAGAAAAGAAATTAGATAGCTAATGCCCCCCAACTATACATTATTATACAGCATACATATACTGAAAAATAAATTTCAGCAACCTGAAATATGCCCTTTACAACACATGGTAGCAACATTAAAATAATTTATTTTTCTATAGTTCTATAGAAAGGCTGAAAAACAATATTGCAGATGAGGATCTTACTTTTTAACACATCAAACAAGCATAATGAAATATCCCAATTTGCTGATAGCCGGCATAGCTTTGGAAAATATTTATACATGCTAGACAATTTTTCCTATGATATGTATCAGTTACACATCATTATAAAAATTAACTTTCGCACTATAATATGGTTTAAATTTAAATCCTTTCAACCATATTTTTCTCCACATCAACCATTTGCAATTTATAAGCAAAGTTTTAGTCCCATTCTATTATAAATTCTTTCACTTATTATTCTGTTTTATATTTTAATAAAAGTGGATATACCGTATATACTCGAGTATAAGCCGAGTTTTTCAGCACATTTTTTGTGCTGAAAAAAACCCCCTCGGCTTATACTCGAGTCAGATTCCCCTCTGAAAAAAAAATGGTGTGGAGCTCCAAAGCTGGGCAGCCGCTTCCCTGCTTTCGTGTTTCCTTTGCAACTTTTAAGCATGGGAGGGGGAGGCTTTTCTGAGCTCTAGGCTGAAAAAGCAACGCGAGCCGAGGTCGCTCCACTCAGTTTCATTTCCTCAGCTCCAGCTGCTTTCAGTCCACTTGGGAGGAGGGGGAGGAGGGGGAGAGAGAGAGAGAGAGAGAGATATCATAAGAACGGCTCTTGCTTTTTTCTTGCAAGGGAGAGAGTGACTCCTGCCTACCACTGTCATCATCATCATCATCTTTTGGGTTAGTGAATCAATCAAACCTTTCATGATAGTGAGATCGTTTCCCAAATTTCCCTTAAATCAGGG
Source organism: Hydrophis major (assembly GCA_033807585.1). Taxonomy (NCBI): domain Eukaryota; kingdom Metazoa; phylum Chordata; class Lepidosauria; order Squamata; family Elapidae; genus Hydrophis; species Hydrophis major. The sequence goes on from CM066330.1 coordinate 22,236,769, forward strand.
AAGAAATCAGAAACAAACCTTTGGGCTGAGAATAAGCTTGTTCCTATGATGCCATTTTTGTTCACTTCAGTGTGAAAAGTGTGAAAAAACACACTTCTTTTTCTTCATCTTCTTGTTCCCTATTTACTGGTCTCTTTCAAAGAGGAAATTGTGAACATCAAACTTATTCTCAACTGTCCTAGTGAAAGTTTTTATTGGCATCTATTTTTATTTTTGAAATTTACCAGTAGCTGCTGCATTTCCCACCCTCGACTTATACTCGAGTCAATAAGTTTTCCCAGTTTTTTGTGGTTAAATTAGGTGCCTCGGCTTATATTCGGGTCGACTTATACTCGAGTATATACGGTACTTTAGGAATAACATATTCATCATTTGTACATTTCCAGTTCAAATTCAATTTACATTGTTCATAACCAAAAAGTCTTATTTACTTTAAATCTTTCTAATAATTGTATGAATGATAACCATTGAAGGTACATGACCAACATTTCTTCCCTTGTCTACATTCTCCTTGATAAACTTCTAATATATTAAAGTAAGTCAACCATCTAACCATTTATGCTTAATAATCATTTCTCTCCTATAAATTGTTTCCTGCGCTGAGATATAAAGATATTTTTGGGCACAACCTAGACTTATATTTGTTCCATATTTTCAGTATGGCCTGTCTGACAGAAATATTTTTTAAAAAAAAAAAAATTCTACATTATTTTTACAGTTACTAAACCATGGATCATGCCAGCCAAATTATAAGCCATGTCTTTCTAACTCCAAAAACCTTCACTTTCACAGCAACATCCATACTTTCATCCAGATCAAATAGTAGGATGAAAAGTATAATTTCAAATCAAGACCCCAAATGTTTTCTGAGGTTTTCATGAATATTTGTTCATGGATCTTTGGTTAAGAGATAAAGAGCTTCCATTTTATGTGATCTCACATTCCTACGCAACTGCCAAGATCAAAATTTAATCCCCATAAGCTTCCAATTGAAAATCCACACCAACACAGCAGCCACCAAATGCATCCGAAAAAGAACAGAATTGGCCATAATTAGAAATGATCTTCACACAAAAAAATTCCTCCTAGACCAAATCAACAAAGATCTCCTCACACTTCACCTCAAACTGAGCAACAAGATTCACCCCGCACTTTGGGACAAATCCAAACAACTTGCTGTCTGGAGAACCAAAACACAAACCACCCTCAAGACACCCACCAACAAACTCAGAAAACTACAACAACGCCAGAAACAAACTCCTCCCCCCTCACAACCACACATGAAAGAAACAGTGCACAACATCTCAGACAAGCTCCCAAACTGAAACCGAAACCAATGTCCTTTCAAAAGGATTCAACTTTGCTGTTGCTCCAAAACACATCCCCACAGAAACCATTATATGCGGAGTTAAAACCAGCCTGACCAAAACCAACCCTGATGATGCTAACAGAATCAGACTCAAAATCACCAACATCCTCTGCACCAGAAAACCACCCAAAAGCAACTTATCCAAAGAAGAACAAACTGCACCACTTAACCTGAAAGAAGACACGAGCATAATAATCCTACCAGAAGACAAGGGCAAAATGACAGCGGTTATGAACACATCTGACTACCAAATCAAGTTAACCAACCTATTCCAAGACCCCACATACAAACTCCTAAACACAAACCCCACCACCTACCTAGGAAAAAACCACCAGATCCAAAATAAAAGCCTCCCCCATCAACGAAAAAATCCAGCAAAGAATCATACCCAGAGAAAAATCATACCCAGAGAGACTTCCCCAAGATACACAAAGAAGGAACCCCACTTAGACCAAAAGTCAGCTCCATAGGCTCACCTCTACCAAACCTAGCTAAATTTATTGCCAAACAACTACAGCCCTATGCAAAATCCATCAACTCACATGTAAGAAACTTATTCCAGTTCATTGAGATCATAAACAAAACTTACAGCCCAGCGACCTACTAGTGAGCTTCGATATCATATTCCTCTTCACCCAAGTGCCAATAAAAGAAGCCTTGACAGCCATCCAAAACAAATACAACCCCCCCCCCCAAGCACATCCTAGATCTGACCAATCACTGCCTATCCAATACATACTTCACCTACAACGGACAAAAATAAAAACAAATAGAAGAAACACCCATGGGATCACCCCTCTCACCTGTCATTGCTAACCTCTACATGGAACACTTTGAAACACAAGCTCTAGAAAAATATGATCACAAACCCAAACTCTGGCTCAGATACGTAGATGACACCTTCATAATCTGGCCACACGGGAAAGAAAAACTGAACAACTTCCTCACACACCTCAACAGCCTACACCCCAAAATACAATTCACCAAAGAAACAGAAGCTAACAACCAACTTCCCTTCCTAGATGTCTTGGTATACAAAAAATCCAATGGCTCCCTAGGACACACCATCTACCAGAAGAAAACACATACAAACCGCTATCTACACACACTCTCACACCATCACCCAGCACAGATCAATTCCGTAGCCGAGACACTCATCTCCAGAACAAAATGCTTAGCCGACGAACAACACCTAGAGACCGAACTACACACTCCCACCAGCGTGCTGACAGCCAATGGATTCCAAAGAAAGAAGATCACCCGCCTAATCCAAAAAGAAACCCCAAACAAAATCCAAGACAGAGAACAAGAGAATGGCAAAGCCCTCCTCCCATATATAAAAAGCACTACAGACAAAATCAGCAAGATTTTCCAAAAACACAACATTAAGACAGCATTCTGCACAAACAGAAAGATATCCACCATCCTAAGAAACCCTAAGGACAAAATCAAGTTAGAAAATCAAGGAATATACGAAATCCCTTGCACTGCCTGCCCAACACATACATTGGACAAACTAACAGAAGAATAAGTGCACACATTGAAGAACATAAGAACTCAATCAAAAAGGAAGAACCGACCTCTTCCCTGGTCCAACACCTCAAAGCCACAGGACATGAGATTGACTTTAAAAATACCAGAACTATCGCCAAAACCGAACACTTCAGCAGCAGAATAATCAGAGAAGCCATAGAGAGAGAAAAACGCCCACACAGCATGAATAAACGAGATGATACCTCCCGTCTACCAGCCATTTGGAAACCCGCCTTCATGAACAGACGAGTACCTAACATGACGAATGACACCAGACCCACACCCCTGAGAGCCACACAAGATGCCACCACCACACTTCCACGTAGAAAGCAGACTCACACCCACACAGAAGATGAGACACGACCACGGACCAGAAGCCGCATTGCAGCTACATCACTACCCACTTCAAACCCCTCTGAGCCATACATGAAGCGAACTGACCCCCACCATGAAGATGCAGCATAACCACAAACTCGAAGCCAAACAGCAAGATCACAGCTCACCAGCTCAAATCCCCCAGCAACTAAGACTAACCTGAGCACAACCAAGCCCCCACCTGAACAGAACATGCCTCCAGCCAATCAGAACACAGCCAAGCCCCCACCCAATCAAGTCACACCCCCACTAGCAGTTAAAAGGAAGAAGCAGCTGCAAGCTCACATCACTCTGAGAAGCACAGAGCTGAAGACCAATGATGAATGATGAATGAGACTTCATCGAAACGTTGCCTAGATACTTCCAATCTTACTCAGGAGAAAACCCGAATAACCAAAGATATATATATTTATGTATGTATGTGTGTGTGTGTGTGTGTGTGTGTGTATATATATATATATATATATATATATATATATATATATATATATATATATATATATATATGTATGTTTTCTTAAGTTTTCGCGGGTACTTACATGTCTGGCATTCAGCTTTGTTCAGGTATTTTCCCACGTCATAGTAGTGGTGCTTTTAAAGTTGTAGCAACGTTTCAGCAGAATCTCATCTGCCATCATCAGGCTTCTGTATTGAGTTCGTCTGTGTGTTCGTCTGTGTGTGTGTGTGTGTGTGTGTGTGTGTGTATTACATAAAGTCTGATGAAAGTTTTAGAGAACATATAGATTTAATGATTATGATATTTCAGATAGACTAACAAAATTATTACCTTGTGGGTTTGTTTTTTAAAAATACCTCCAACAACATGAGTATTGTTGTTCCTTATAATAAATCAGCACAATTGGTTTATGATTAAGAATGCTGTATACAGAAGCCTGATGATGGCAGATGAGATTCTGCTGAAACGTTGCTGCAACTTTAAAAGCACCACTACTATGATGTGGGAAAATACCCGAACAAAGCTGAATGCCATATATATATATATATATATATATATATATATATATATATATATATATATATATATATATATATATATATATATATATATATATATATATGTGTGTGTGTGTGTGTGTGTGTGTGTGTGTGTGTGTGTGTGTGTGTGTGTGTGTGTGTGTGTGTGTTTATATACAAACTCAATACAGAAGCCTGATGATGGCAGATGAGATTCTGCCGAAACATTGGTACAACTTTAAAAGCACAACTATAATGACGTGGGAAAATACCCGAACAAAGCTGAATGCCGTATACATATACATACACACATACATACATACATACATACATACATACATACATACATATTTGTTTTCTTAAGTTTTCGCAGGTACTTACATGTATGGTATTCAGCTTTATTCGGGTATTTTTCCACGTCATTATAGTTGTGCTTTTAAAGTTGTGCCAACGTTTTGGCAGAATCTCATCTGCCATCATCAGGCTTCTGTATTGAGTTCGTCTGTGTGTTCGTCTATGTGTGTGTGTGTGTGTATTACATAAAGTCTGATGAAAATTTTAGAGAACATATAGATTTAATGATTATGATATTTCAGATAGACTAACAAAATTATTACCTTGTGGGTTTGTTTTTTAAAAATACCTCCAACAACATGAGTATTGTTGTTCCTTTTAATAAATCAGCACAGTTGGTTTATGATTAAGAATGCTGTATAATATGTTGTACACCTGAATGGAGAAAAATTGGGCACTATTAGCTAGTTAAGAAAAAATAAGTAACTTTATGCTTACTTAAGCCCAAAAACCAGAATACTTTTATTTATATAACTGTGGCTATTTTAATTGTGATAGAATCATATTAGCTCTATCTGGTGGATGTTTGCAAAACTGCAACTTCCCTGGAGTTATTATCTCATAGGTTAACATGCAGTATCTGCAAATCACACAATAGAAAGAACATTGTATGAGAACCCAAAGTTTTTTTGGATTTAAAAATGCTTAGAGTGCTTGACTTCCAAAGGCTAATGCAATTTCAATCACTTTCCTAGTGATTTATATTCCTTTTATATTCCAAGGTAGAAGTAGATTTTCCATGGAAATCTACTTCTACCTTGGAATATAAATTCTTTACATTTCTGTTAATCTTCAATAAATATCAGAAAGAGAAAAACATATTGGTAGGTATGTCAGGATAGGAAATAATTTACTCAATGGGCTGCTCTGCACAGTTTGTAGTGCTACCTCTTTCACATTTACAGTAGGTTAGTCCAGTTCTAAAAGGCAAATAGTCTCAGAAGAATAAAAATATTTATTTGACAAATAACAAAAAGAAGATATTAGTAATTGGCATAGAAACAATGTTAGAAAATGTGTCTGGACTTTATGCCAAAATCAGGAAATAGAAGCAGATTTATCTAAATAGTTTTGCTTTAATCAGAATGAATTTTCTACCAATATTCTGAAATTGCCATTCCCAGAAATATTAAATTAAGTTGCAGAAACACAGATAGACATAAATAGATATGTAGATGAGAGCAAGAGAGGGAGAATTTATATTTTAATTTATAACCATAATTTATATTATGAATCCCGATCAAGCTACATTTTTCTCCAAAGCTATACAAATATATCCTTTTCTGACGGCTTGATATACTTCTCCAACCTGGGAAGAACAGGAGAAACCAAATGCCTTGCTTCAATTTTGAATAAGATTTTGAAAATAACATGTTCTGGAACAACAGTGTGTTGGGCTAGTATAAGAAGCATTGCTTAAAAAGTAAAAAAATGCAATTGATTTCTTTCCTTGATCCATTATCTCAACACTCAGGAATACAGAATTAGGAATATATGAATTACAAACATTTTCCACAATTGAGGTTGCTATTTTACATTATTTTATTACCACTGTATATAATTTGTTCTCGTTGTAAAGCACAATTTTTTTTTAAATTTTATTTGAGTTTTCACACACACAAAAATACAAATAAAACATCTTTTTTGAAGGTAGTGTAATCCCAGGTTACATTTCTTCATACAGGCACAAATTCAATTTCATGCTCATTTTTATGTTCTATTCCATATCTTACTGTTTTACATTTTCTGCATAACTTCTCCCCTCTTTTAATTTTCTCAATGTTATTTTAATTATCTTGTCTCAATTCAAAACATTATATTTATATTTTTTGTCTGTCCTGTTTCAATTATCCATTATCTTTTCTCATTAAACAAAGTTTCTTTGTTTGGTTGGAGTATGATGTCTTTATATCTTTTAAGTTTGTCCATTTAACTCTTATTTAGGCTTCAATATATACCCTAAAGTTATAACATTCAATATAATACATAACTTCCATTTGCATTCTGCTTGATACATTCTTAAAATACACACTATATTCTTAAAAAAAGAAAAAAATTATAAATATATGTAATTAAAAGAACACATTCCATTCCAATTCAATTCTATAATTAATGTTAATATTCATTAAAATCTTAACTTCTTTAACATTATTTTTCAATTAAATAACATACTTCTATGGGAACAATTATAAGCTTTCCATAATTAATCCCCCCCCTTCACTTATATTTTATAAAACATTAACTAATTAAAATGTTCCCGTTCCTTCCAAATTCAATTTTCTCATTTATTTTATTTCACTTATTTTATTAACAAACATTTCACTTAATTACACTATTTTATCCCTCATTTTAATCATACGTTGTTTCCAATTTTCTAAAGTTATTTCTATTACTAATATAACAATACAATCTTATGTACCTTTACAGAATCCCTTTTTCAGTTAGATTTTCACCCATTATCTCTAAATAGGTCCTGTTTCTCTATATCTTGTTCTGGTCCTTTGTAACATCTTTTCCTTTCCTTCTTCCCTCTCTTCTTCTCTCTCCCCTTTTTACCCCCCTGTCTCTCTACCTCTATTTCTCTCTTCTGTATTCCCCTCTTCTGTTGCTTTCCAGTATTATACTTATTTTTTAAGTATTTTTTAAGTCTTAAATTCTCCATTCTCTTTCCTTTTTCTTCCCCACATAGAATTACTTGTTCATTAAAGATGGCTTCTTCTTTGTCCCAGTCTTCTTGTTTTACAGATGTTTCTTGTTGTTTCTCATAGTTCCAAATCTCCATTTCTAAGAATTGAAAAATGAATATAAGAACCCCTCCCTTCTTGTGCATCTTCTTTGTACTTTTAAAGTTCCATTTTCAATTCATCCAGAAGTAGTGCCATTGTATAAATTTTTAAACAACCACCCGATTAATTTTAGTCATTCAAATGCAATAACCAAGAATCCACATTCTTTTCTGGTCAAGTTCTTCTTTGAGGTGGCCATTTCTGACCACTGCTGAAACCACCTTCAGGAAAGGGAGTAATGGCCAGCTGAGGAAGATAGATGTAGCTCTCCTCAACCCTTCTGGCAGTCTCCCCCCTCGTCACCACCTATATGGGGTGGCTTAGCCCCGAAACCAGCCAGCTCAGGGCACTCCAGAGGCGAGCCAAGACCAAAACTGCGCACGATCATGGATTTCTGTCTGTCGCTGAAGGAACTCAAACCGGAAGGGGTAAAGCACATTTTTATGTAAATAAACTTCTGTTAAATTTAAACCATTGTAAACTGTGTAAAAATGTGAGAAGTAAATACTTTTTAAAAAATAAAAATAGGTTTACTAAAAAGCTTGAAGTATAAGAGATTTAGAAATAAGCTGATATGCTTTTAGGAAGAATTATTTCCCAGTCTGCTTTGTTCTTTCTTTTAATTTTCTTTCCCAGCTAAATTCCTTTAAGCTGTAATCTGATCAATAGAGACATGGTACAAAGGGAAAGCACATGTGATACAGCACAATGTGTCAACAAGGCCATCAGAAAAAGCAACAACAACAACAACAAAAGATCCTTTACTAGCTATCAAAAGCCAGATACTCAAAGCTCCATCTAATAAACAACTTGAAAAGTTCTTAACTTAAAGGACTCCATCAGGATGGTCACTTACTAAGTTGCCTTCATTCCCAAAACATGGTGGTGTCTTAGTTTGTTTCAGTATCAGAGCATTCTAAGCAGTGGTGGGATTCAACTATTTTTATTACCGGTTGTGTGGGTGTGACTTAGTGGGCATGGCTTAGTGGGCATAGATTGGTGGGCATGGAAGAGGAATGTTACTGCAAAATCCCCGTTCCCTCCCCACCCCACTAACCTGCTTTTCAGCTCTGTTCTCCTGTGCAGGGCAACAAAAGAAGACTCAGCTGATCAGTTGGGACTCAGGAGGCAGAGAATCGATGGGATTGTGGCCAGTCAGAGGTGGTATTTGCTGGTTCTCCAAACTACTCAAAATTTCTGCTACCGGTTCTCCAGAACTTGTCAGAACATGCTAAAAACCACCTCTGATTCTAAGGGAATAAAATGGTGGAAAAGATGGTCTCAATTATAATTGAGGATAGATGGTTTAAAAATCATGGTGGCACAGGTGTTAGACTGCAGTATTGCAGACTAATTCTGCTGGCTGCTGACTGCCTGCAGTTTGGCAGATCGAATCTCACCAGGCTCAAGGTTGATTCAGCCTTCCATCCTTCTGTGGTCAGTAAAATGAGGACCCAGATTGTTGGGGGCAAGACGCTGACTCTATAAACTGCTTAGATGGTGCTGTAAAGTCCTGTAACGTAGTATATAAGTCTAAGCGCTATTGCTATTGCTAAAGCAGGGATCCACACCCTCTGAGCCACAGTCCACTATTGGTTCATGGCCTATTTGTAACCGAAGTGACAAGTGCGAGATTGGCATGCATGTGCATGTGCATGTGCATGCACACAGTTCAACTGTGTGTTTTTGTTTTATTTTTATAGTTTTCTTATGTATGATGTACACTGAATATGGCATTTAATTTTGTTGTACGAGGTGCAATGACAATAAAGTAAACTAACTAACTTACAAAAACAGCAGGCCAGTGTGCATTCACATGCACAAGGAGCTCAACTTATGCAAGTCCAGTTGTGCACATATACATGTGCAGCCTGGCCCACCGCTCGAACAAGTCAGCACCAGCCAGCACCACTCACATAGTCCGGCAAAATAAGGACCCAGATTGTTGGGAGCAATATGTTGACTCTGTAAACCACTTAGAAAGTGCTGTATATAAGTCTAACTGCAATTGCAATTGATAAAGTATTCCCAGCATAGTCTTTCAGGTTTTCCAATGGTCACCCTTCTTATATGCAAACAGGTAGTCAAGAACTTTTGTCACTAGGCAATGTGATTAAGTGAATCAAACCCAATTTTATGACCACTTTTGCCGTGATCATTAAGCACATGGCATGGTTACTAAGCAAAACCACTTTTTCCCCATTGGCTTTGCTGCTGGAATTCCCCTGGGACTGTTGCAAATGCTGAGAATGTGATCATGGGACACTGCAACCATTAGGAATACATTCCATTTGCTAAGCAACACATTTTGATCACATGACCACTGTGTAATGGCTGAAGGTGAAAGAATCAGTCATAAGGGACTTTTTTTCAGTGCCGTTGTAACTTTGAACACTCATTAAACAAATTATTGTTTGTCGAAGACTATCTGTAGTCACACTCAGAAGGTCCAAAGAACTCTTAAAGGGGTGGGTATCACTGGTCATGATTCCAGTCCTTTTTTTTTTTTCCAGCAATGGATTTCTTGATGCCTCTCTTTCACAGCCAACATGAACTGTAATTGTGATACTGAAGAATCAACTTGCTGTTTTACTGGGGGGGGGGGGGGGAGCATATAGCTTATTAAATGGATGCTTCCTTTGATACATGTCACAAAAAATGCACAAGAATGGAAAGGGGTGGTGGTATTGTTAGAACAGTTTTAAAAAGAAGGGCAATGTAGAGACTTTAATTTAGACCTATCATGCCCCCATCGGAGTCTGAATCTGAGGAAGAAGATGAACGGCCCTCAGGGAGTGGGAGAGTGGTTCCATTGGCTGAGGAGGAAACTGGGGAAAGGCAAAGTCAGGCTGGGCAGAGCACGGGAGAGGTAGAACAAGGGAGAGGGGGTTCAGATGAAGACCAAGGCCCATCCACCCCTCTTCATCTCAGGGCACACAGGGAAGAATGGAGAAGAGAGCAATGTGGGTTGCATGGCTTATGAGGGAGGAAAGGGTCCTGATTTCCCTCACAAGGCACACCTGGGAAGGGAGTTTAAAAGAGAACCAGTTGGGAGGAGTGTTTGTCGGGAACAAACTTTGAGTTTATCTTGTGTTTGGCTGCAGTTATCTGAGTTCCTGGCATCCTCCCAATTAATTTGATTTACTGCCTTGTTACTTCACTTCTGGAACCCTGTATCTTGCTCTGCCAGATTTAATTACCTTAATTTTGTCTTGGTGGATTTATAGTTTAACATTTTTAGTTTACAATATTTGGACTGGACTGTCTGCAGCTAAAGGCTGGTACAGGTTTGTGGGAGAGTTTTTCTCCAGCCCGGAAGGTAATTGGGTCACTGGGGGCAAAGTTTGTTTGTTTGTTTGTTAAATTGCTTACAAGATAATAGATATAAGTATAAACATGAATAAGAATACAGGAAATAGGTACAAATAAATGGGGATAATAGGACAGGGACAGTAGGTGTGATGGTGCACTTATGCCCGCCCCTTACGGACCTCTTAGGAATGGGGTGAGGTCAATAGTGGTTAGTTTGAGGTTAAAGGAGTGGGGGGTTAGACAATGTAACAACAGTCAGGTAGTGCATTTCAGTCATTGACCATTCTGTTGCTGAAGTAGTACTTTCTGAAATCAAGTTTGAAGCGGTTTACATTGAGTTTGTATCTGTTTTGTGCTCTTGTATTGTTGTGGTTGAAGCTGAAGTCATTGACTGATAGGACATTGTAGCAGATAATTTTGTGTGCTATGCTTAAGTCTAACCATAGATGGCGTAGTTCAAGGTTGTCCAAGCCCAAAATCTCAAGCCTGGTGATATAGGGTATTCTGTTGTGAGCAGAGGAGTGTAGTATTCTTCTCGTGAAATACTTCTGGACTTGCTTGATTGTATTAATGTCTCACGTGCAGTGTGGATTCCATACTGATGAACTGTGTTTGAGTATTGGTCTGGCAAAAGTTTTGTATGCTCTTGTTAGCAATTTGATATTTCCAGAGGAGAAGCTTCGTAAGATTAGATTAAAAACTCTTAATGCCTTTTTGGCAATGCTGTTACAGTGAGCTCTGGTGTTTAGGTCATTTGATATGAGTTGGAGCTAATAAAGTTGGAGCTAATAAAGGGACTCATTTTTATTCTCTGACTGTGTTGCCTTTTTGCCATGCCCCAGATCATCACAAGACCCTTGAATTCGATATTTTAAAACTCAGGATGTAATTGAAATATTAGGCCATGTTGCAGGGCAGAGTGACCAAAATATAAGGCCAGAGAAGACTGCAGGAACAAGCTTTCAGAGATAAGGAAATTAATTACGGTATAAAATGAGAATCAGAGGACAGCAACCAGAGATAAGAACATTAACAATTAAGTGTAATGTAACAACTCATGTCTGACCCAGCAATATTACAGGTCAACCAAAGGACAGTTAAGGTCATGCATATTGGAATTCTGGTGGAATATTGCTTGCAAATGATAAAAGAAAAAGATGTGTAGGTTTCAGTTGGAAGGATCTTGTAGGAGAACCAGTGAAAACAAGTGTGTGGGTGATAGCATAAAATGCTTGAAAAGATGTAATAAATAAAATATACACGACAGCAGAGACTTCCTGTTTTCTGGATATTCCTTGAAACTACATAACGTGAACTCTTTCTTATTGAATGTGTGTGAGTATGTGTTGCAATAAATCTCATTCACTTCCACCAGCAAAGGTTACATGTCATGAAGCCTTTCTTGTACATATCTAGTCTCTACAGACCCCTCACATCTTGGACATAAACTGTTTCAACTCCTACCCTCAAAACAATGCTATAGAGCACTACACCCCGGAACAACAAGACACAAGAACAGTTTTTTTTTCCTGAATGCCATCACTCTGCTAAACAAATAATTCCCTCAACATTGTCCAACTTACTATTAATATTACTATTATAGCATTACTATTACTATTAATCTTCTCATCAATCCTTATCAATCATTCCCTCCCACTTGTGACTGTATGACTATCACCTTGTTGCTTGTATCCTTATGATTTATATTAACTGTTTCCTAGTATGATTTGATTGCCTATCTGTACCCCATGACGATATTAAGTGTTGTACTTTATGATTCTTGACAAATCATTTTTATGTACACTGAAAGCATATGCACCAAGACAAATTCCTTGTGTGTCTAATCATACTTGGCCAATAATTCATTCATTCATTCATTCATTCATTCATTCATTCATTCAGTCAGTCAGTCAGTCAGTCAGTCAGTCAGTCATTTATTCTATACTTATGTAGTAGAATGCTAGGGGTATGATAACCACATATGCTTCTGGTTTTGTCTGACAGTCAATGAATGAACTATAATAGGAGATTCCAGGGTGTAACATTCAGGTGATGGACAATGTGGATATCAGTTGAAATATTCATGGTGAATTTATTGGTAGGTATGATGAGTTGAAAAGCAGAAAAGCTTGAAAGGATAACTCTCATGAAGGTGATATGTTGGATCACCTGCAGGGATCTGAGGGATTTAACTTCAAACAACTGTATACACAAAAATCCAGAATCCAGTTTTACAAAATTTCATTTATGATACATTACATATAGTAGGATAAAGTGGGATCATTTGCAAAACTGGATTGATTGTTTTAAAACTCTAGAAAAGGCCAAGATGTACAATGATTCAATGTACAATATACAATTCAATTCAATTGTATTCAATGTATGATGATGATTCAACGGTACACGACAAATACTCCTAAAACTAAAATCTTATGGTATCTCTGGACAATTGTATAACTGGATAGAAGCATTCCTGTCAAACAGACAACAAATGGTCAAAATTGAGAGTGTTCTATCAAATTCTGTGCCTGTCAATAGTGGTATCCCCCCAAGGCAGTGTTCTAGGACCAATTCTCTTCATACTCTACATAAATGACCTCTGTGATCATATTAAGAGCAACTGCGTTCTTTTCGCTGATGATGTAAAGCTGTTCAATACCACAGACAATACTGCTACCCTTCAAAAAGATCTTGACTATATATCAGAATGGTCAAACAAATGGCAATTTCAAATCTCAACAAATAAATGCTCTGTCTTACATATTGGCAAAGAAAATCAAAAAATAAAATACAAGCTGAACAGTCAAGACCTTGTTGATGGTCCAAGCTCTATAAAGGACCTTGGAGTACTCATCCCAAATGATCTAAGTGCTAGAGCCCACTGTAACTACATAGCCAAAAAGGCATTAAGAGTTGTTAATTTAATCCTACATAGCTTTTTCTCTGGTAATATCACACTACTAACTAGAGCATAAACAATTACTACTAGACCAATACTCGAATACATCTCATCAGTCTGGAACCCACATTACGTATCTGATATTAGCACAGTTGAGAAAGTCCAGAAATATTTCACAAGAAGAGTTCTCCACTCCTCTACTCCTTGTAGAATACCTTATGCCACCAGACTTGAAATTCTAGACCTAGAAAACTATGCCACCTTCAGTCCGATCTAAGTATAGTATATAAAATTATACATTGCAATGAATACTTCAGCTTCAACCATAACAGCACAAGAGCACACAATAGATACAAACTCAAGGTTAACCGCACTAAACTTGATTGCAGGAAATATGACTTCAGCAACAGAGTGGTCAATGCCTGGAATACTCTACCTGACTCTGTGGTTTCTTCCCCAAACCCCAAAAACTTTAACTTTAGACTGTCTACTATTGACCTCAACCCTTTCCTAAGAGGTCTGTAGGGGGCGTGCATAAGCCCACCAATGTGCCTATCGTTCCTGTCCTATTGTTTCTTTTATTTTTCTTATATGTACTCATTTCATGTATTCATAACTATGTATACACTCATACCTATTATCTTGTAAGTGATTGACAAATCAAAATAAATAAATAAAAATAAAATAAATATTTGAACTTGCATCAATCCAAAACAAAGGCATAAAACTAGTGGTCTTGCCTTCCAAGCATAACACTAAATGTGTACAATGTTAGATGGATTTTCTAACTCTAGGAATAAAGAAATTGCTTCCATGAAATCCTAAAGATTTCTTAACTGGATTATTCTGAAAATAATGGAACCTAGCACAGTCTTTGAAAAGGGGGACAAGGAAAGCATATATGTTTCTCCAATAGTGAACATTGTTATAAATTGTGAAGAAAAATTGTGCATTGTGAAGAAAAGCTTTATATTGACTAAAGCAGTTTTCCAGGAAAAGTATATTTTGGGGATCAAATTATTTATTTAAGAAATAACTTTGCAAGACTGAAGAGAACTCAGTGGGAATATTACTTCTGGGAAGATAAAATGATTAAGCACTGCAAAGATTCAACAGTTTATAACTTTTAAAATTCAAACAAAAACTTATTGAAGAAAACAAAAGTCTCAAGGACAAACAGAAAATCTGTTGTCCAACTTTACAAACATGCAAAGGAAAAACCATTGGAGAATTCTTAAACAGCTCAAAACTAAGTGCATGCATAATGTAAAGCATAAAGTAAAACAAGAAACACAAAGCTTTTTAAAGAGATGCTAGGAGTGCAACTTAAAGGCATGAATTCAAAGTGTTGCTTTAAATCCCTTTACACAACTATTATGGGCAAGGAATGAATGGGGTGATTGTTGTGTATATAGTCTAGACTCCAGAAGATCTGTGCTGTTTTCTTACAGGGCATCTAGATAAATTTTTGGGGAAAGGCTCTTTAATGTTATCAAAGGTTGCAGCACCTTTAAAATTAGGAAGACTCATGATCCATCTTTTGACTTCCCACTGTCCTATTCATAGACAGTTTATGCTGAGGTTCACCAGCCAAGCACAGAGGCACAACCACATCATCAGACCCCCTCCTAAAGGCTAGCAAGAATAGAACCAATGTAAAGTCTAATAATATTCCAAAGAGTGGGATACCACAACAAAAAAGGCTGTCTTCATGAGTCCCATAAGATTACATTCCTTTGTAGATGAATGTGTTTTCTAGGTGTAAAGTCCTTCATAGCTTGGGACCAGGTTACCTGAAGGATTGTCTTCTCTCAGTTGTTTCTACTTGTCCAATTTGGTTTGGTAGGTTGGGCATGCTATGGATCCCATAGCCAAGGACTATCAACTGGCAGATAATAAGAGGCATGCTTTCTCTGCTGTCATTCCTGCTTTCTGATACATTATCTATTCAGCAATTACGTTGACCCCCAACCCTTTTGCCATTCATATGGTCATGAAGATTTGGTTGTGTGCCCAAACCTGAGACCCACATACAAATCAAACAGAGGGGCTTTCACATGGAAGAGTGGGTTGACTTATATTCCAAAGCACTGAGTAGAAGTTTGTCAAAGAGAGGTCCAACCTGGAACTAAGTAGAAATTAGTCTTCATTCCTGACAGTGAGTACAATTAATCAATGGGACTGTTTGCCTCTCAGAAATGTGGGTCCTTCATTGGTGGAGGTTTTCATGAAAAGATGGATAACCATTTGTCTGGAATGGTATAAGGACTCCTGATATCACTCCTGTAATAAGAGTTGGACTAGAAGACATCCAAGGTACCATCTGTCCCTATGATTCTATTCTAATCTAGCACAGAATTAAATTAAATTCCACTGATTTTGGGCTGGCAATAGGAAGAAGCGTTATGAAATATATTGGGCTACCTTAATCACCTACTGGATTATCTTCCCAGCAATGAAATGGTTCTGCTTTTCAAGGGACCAGTACATGTAAAATGTTTTTTATTAAATATAGGCTCTTACAGGAATATAATGTTTATAAAGGGATAATACCACAATATTATCACTCAGCAAGATGCCAAAGCATTTGTTTACAGAAAAATCTTGTGACAACGGATTCACTGCTCTAGTGGGATATTATTTTATTGATGAAACTAAAGCCAATGAATGTGTGCCTAGCAGATGGGAGGATTCTGTCACATTTCTAGAATTTACTTGAAATATAGGATACATTCCAGTTCCATAATGGTCCAAGTAAAAGAAAAACAATATTTAGAACAGGAAGATGTTTTGCTATTAAGTTTTCAAATCAAGAGGTAACGTGAACAATTATCCAAGTGAGAAAATTAAGTTGCATTTTAGAAGAAGTTGACAGTGACATTGTAAAAACAATTAAACCTCTAAAAAAAAAAGAAGTAGAGACATCCATATAAAACAGACCACCTTCAGAACATGTACAAGTAACAAAAACATGCGCTTGTGGTCTGATAAAGTGTTGATGTTATGTTTGTATTACTGACACTATTAAAGATCTTACAAGGCTTCTATAGGATGCATGGCAAGTGTGTCTAAATGTGGGGTGCCTAAAAGTGAATCTGTAAACATTATAGAAGAGCTGTATTAGTCTACAGCAGGGGTGTCAAATTCACAATGACACATTGTCGTGTATTGAAACTTTGCCCCCTTTGCCAGGAAAGGGGGATGACCAGCATGTGATGCATCCAGCCCATGGGCTGCAAGTTTGATCCCACTGGTCTACAGTAACAACAACAAAAAAATCAATACTTTTTCTATGTCTTCTTCTTTATTGTTCAAAATGTAGGGCACATAATGAATTTAAATTCCAGGAATGCAAATATTAAACAGGATATAAAAAATTAGAATTGAATAGAATTATGAAATGTTTTATTTCATAAAAATATGATGAATCTTATTCATAAGAGTCATTCAAACAGAAGTTGAACCTTCATCTGTTGGGAAAGCTAGATGTCTATATTGAATAGGGCATTCAAATGGATGGAGCATCTTTTTGAGCCTTCCAAATCTGTAATTCTGTGCTGTTCTCGTGTCTCAGTGTCCACCCTCACAGCATATGATTGTTTTGTTTCCTTGCCACTTTTATTATCAATATTTATTTTTTTTTTTTTTTAATGTTATAGAGCTGGAAGGGACCTGGGAGGTCTTCTAATCCAACGCTCTGCTCAAGCAGGAGACTCTATACCATTTCAGACCAGTGGTTGTCCAGGCTGTTCTTAGAAACCTCCAGTGATGAACCGAACAGAGCTGAAGAAGCTTCTTAGATGAGACGCAAAACATCTTCAAAGCAAAACCAGAAAGTCTAGTTGTCTCTTGAAAAAGCAACTTTGGGACAAGCATGATCTGGATGACTGAGAATCTCCATAGACCTCCAGTGGTGAAGCATCCATGACTCCTAAAGGCATGCTGTTCCACTGATTTTGTGAGTTTCCCCTATTTTTGAAATATACAAAAATACAAATCTACTTTTGAAAGATACAAAGCTACAAAGATTCCTCTACTTTGAAAGATACAAAAGCTATCCATTATTTCATTTCTTTGAAGTTCTCCTGGCTGTCATTCTTCATGGGAGGAGTTTGTTAATTTATTTTTATCTTCACTAAATACATTGAAACGTGGAAAATCAAGAAAAGTCACACATACTGGACAAATATTTGAACAATGCAACTCTGAGTTGTCACAAACAATCTCCTTGACCATGTCATTTTCATATTTCATTTTTGAGATTTAATCTTTTTTAAAAAAATTTAAAACAGTTTCTTTCCCATCATGCTGCATGAGAATGAATTCTAAGGAAACACAGAGGTAAATTTTAACATAGCAGTCAAAAACAGCAGTCATGGTTTGTGGAAACTAAATGGAAAAGGGTACGCCCTGCTGTCTTTCATCAACGAATGTACTTGAAACATAATGATCAGGAAGCCAACTCTCTAAACTAAAGAGAAAATCAGCAGAAATGTTTGAAAGTGTAAATAAAGATCAAAACTGAACTGGATACAAATTTATTCTTGTGAGTTGGCTCTCTATGACTACTCTTAGAGTTGATGCACAACATCCTGTGAAACACAAGGAAAATAAGTGATAGTTTTGATCAAAGATTTAATTTTTGCCTTTAGTAATAAAAAAATGTGTTAAAAGCATTGCTCCTGAAAAATACCCAAGAATGATTCTTCTTCCACTGTTAGAGTACAGTACCCAAGAATGATTCTTCTTCCACTGTTAGAGTACAGAACTGAAACAGTTGGATGTCAGTAGAAATAAAATGGCAAATAATTACATGGATAAAAGATAGGAACTATCTGCTATGTTTTCTTACAAACTAGAAAATACAATTTGTGATTGATAAACTTGTACAAGGTCCACTGATTTCTTTCTTTGCATTTTCACAATATTCTTCTTGTGTTCAGAAAGTTCTAAGAATTTCTCTTTTTTCAAATAAAAGCTGAAGGTTTTTAAATAAATTTCATTTTTAAATCAAAGCTTTTTTATTATAGTTTTTTCAGTGTAATAAAATTACCCAAGACCAACAAAGAAGAGACAGAAAGAAGATAAATAGAAAGGACATAATAAATGAAAAAAACAACAACCATGTAACCGTGCCTTATTCTTCTTTCTGTTGAATAATTATTGTCTTAATCTTTTTCCATTCCTCTTAATCCCAGAATCCCAAAACAATAAATTCACCCTTTATTCTTTCAACAAGAAGTTTGTATAAGATTTCAAGCTGAAGCTATGTGTTCTCAAAAAGCACTTGTTCACTATGTATTCAATTTGATGGCAAAAACTCACTGATTTGGCTGATCCACATACTAAGTAGAAGTGGTCTTGATTAGTTTCTATAATGGAGTTTGCCTGGAAATCTGTAGAAGATGAGCAGGTGGAGATTGAAAGCCAAGTTAAATGTGTCATCAGTTTTATTTCTTTATTTTTATTTATTACATTTTTTATGCCTCTCATCTCATCTGTGAAGGTGACTTTTATAGAGCTTAGAGTTCTTCTGTTCCTATAAGAAACCTATGTTCTTTAGAGGTAGCAGGAAATAAACCTTTACTGCTTTGAATGCTACTCCTGTTTCTGGTTTCTTGCACCTGATAAAATCCCACACTTGAAAAATTGAGAAAAAAATATCCTGAAGAAGGAAGTGATAAACAATTTGTCTTATGGAGATTCTCAGTCATCCAGGTCATGATTGTCTCAAAGATGCTTTTTTAAGAGGCAACTGAAGTTCCTTTCTTTTTCCTTGAAGATGTTTCACTTCTCATCCAAGAAACTTTTTCTTGAAGCTGGCCTTTCTTTTTCTTTTCTTTTTTTCATTCTTCTTCAGAAGTTTAAAGAAAAAGCTTTTGGATGAGAAGTGAAATGTCTTCAAGGAAAAACAGAGAAAGTCCAGTTGGCTCTAGGAAAAGCACCTTTGCAACTATCAAACAACTTCCCTATTGTTGCCCCACCTTACAATATATGATTGTGACCATGTACTCCTGAAAAACTGGACTTCATTCAAGTAAGGCTCTATTTTATTATAAAAAATCAGCCCCAGTGGAACATAACATCTTGCCAATCTTGATTGACTTCTGAAACTTGAGCACATGATCTCATTTTTGGATGCACATTAATAAGAAATCCCAGTTAGTGTAGGGATTTGAGAAAAACACTCCAAGTATAGGCAGGGGTAAACTAGAGGTACAAGGACTGTAGTCTGATGCTAGCATTACTGGAAATAAGTTTTATTGAACACAATATATTTAGCACCCAACTCAACATTTGTAGAACTGCATTGCCAAGTTCAGTATAAACAAATCTATTTTATTTGCATCACTGTTGTTGCCATTGCATGTTTCTCAGATGACCAAGGTAAGTAGATATAAAATCATTTTCCCTTCTACTGTACTGGTATCTGGATGTTGTATGAGGGGCTAAAAAATGACAAGT
The DNA here is from genome assembly GCA_033807585.1 of Hydrophis major. NCBI lineage: Eukaryota > Metazoa > Chordata > Lepidosauria > Squamata > Elapidae > Hydrophis > Hydrophis major. Next base: position 22,256,837 of record CM066330.1, read on the forward strand.
GAAAGTTAAACTTGCAGCAGACATAAACAGTGAGTCCTGACTCCTTTTTCTCTACAAGTTGCACATCTGAAGAATACAAATGTAGAAATCTCCATGAGTTAATTTCTAAGAAATAAAAATTCCAAAGCAATCACATTTATATATGTACTTTATTTGGGCAATTAACAAGCTGTTCAATTGTTGTGAAAAATAAACCACAATTTCCTAATAAAAAAAAATTAAAGCAGGCTTTGGATTTCTAGAAATGTTAAATTTAGGGTTTTTTTTCTTTGCCAAAAATTAAGATTTGTAAATAACTTTATAAACATGCTGTGTGATACTGAGGCATTAGTCTGAGATCATAATTTTGAGAGCTACTACTTAATTCAAACAAGTAGAGACTCTGAAGTTTTACTGCTCTCTGGGTATGCCCTGGATCCAAAGAAGAAATTTTTGTTATTAATCCAAACCAGCAATAAAGCAAATATGGAATTTGTTTTATTGCTATCTAAATAACTCTTTGACCAAAATTGGATGCCATATTTTTTTTCCTAAAACTTGGGAGAGTTTATTAGACATGTACATTGGACACAATGATTCAGATATCCCTAAAACATTTGATACATCCTCCTTACATACTTAAGAAACTAACTTCTTTCAGGGGTAGTGGAGAAAAGACATTTTCTAAAACCACAGTTTTTCAATTTTGAAATAAATATTGCCTTTTATTAGTATGATAGTTTGGAATAAAAAGTTTTCAAGCTGATGCCTTGATGATTTACTCCTTGAAATCCTGATTTGCTTGTTTCATTTTTTTTTCCCTTTTACAATGTCATTCTCATATTTCCCCCCCAGTACTATTTTGAGTACATTGTAATTCATCAGAATCTAGCTGAAATGATTTGGTGCTAAACTGAATTACTTCTAGAATGTGCTGAAGGCCAAGGATGAAATGAAACCCCCTTGCAATGGCTATACAAGAGGTGGAAGTGGGGCCAACATAAAATTAGAAAATGTAAGACTTCAGATGATTTTATTGGAGATTGCTTGAGTTCTGCAGGGTACTGTTTAAGGTCAAATATTAAGACTTCCAGAAATTGAGCTGTGTATGTTAAAGATGTGAGAATCAGTTTGGTGTAGAAGTTAAAGCATCAGGATAGAAACTGTAAAACTCTGAATTCTAGTTGAGTTTTAAGGCACACAGACAACTAGGTGATATTGGGCCAGTCACTCTCTCTCAGCCCCAGGAAGAAGGAAATGGCAACCCATTTCAAAATCTTCCAAGAAAACTACAGGGACTGACTTGAAAACACACACACACACACACACACACACACACACAAATACGAGAGACAAGCAACTTCATTTGTAAGTCATGAAGCATCTCAGTATTGTGTCTCTGAAATTTGGTGTCAAAATGTCTGGTTTCAGTGGGCAACTGTAAGCACAAAATGCCCCAAGAAAGGCTGGGAATAAATGTAATCTGTGATACAAAACTCATCTACAGCATTTAATGAGAAAAAGAAAATGCTGCATTTTTTTAAACATGATCTTTCTGTGAGTTCACCATGTTACTGAAGTCTTCATAGCACTCAATGTTTGATTCATCCAGCCATTCCCAAATCTATTCTTTGCAGAACTGGACCAATAGATCATGACTTTTTTCCACAAATCTCAAGTTAACAAGAGTTTAAATAAAGTTTCAATAATATGTAAAGATTGCCTAGCCTTAAAACTCTATTCTATAATGTTTATTCCTATCATAGGTGTTAAGTCTGGAGAATGGGTGCGAATAATGGAGACGAGCTGGTAGAAACAGAGAACTTCAAACTCTTAATTTACATGGTGTGACAACTCAAACTGGATGGCTGCTATAGCCTTCCTTATATAGGCAACTTATTAACTATTCAACCAATAGCAATCCGGGAGCGCTAGCTCCGTTAACCAATGAGAATAGCCTGTTAATGGCCAATCAGATGCTCCTGAACGGACCAATCCGATCTTGCCATTAACAGCCAATCAGAAGTGCAGGGCCAGAACCCTGCACTTGACCTCAAGCTCAAGATAACTTCATTTAACATTTATTCATTCACAACACCCCTTTCCCCTGGCTTCTGTTTACGGGGCGCAGTCACATAGTCCTTGAGGTAGGACGGTTGTTTTATTAGTCTTTTTGATTTTCACTGTGTGCCTGGCATTTGGCTGCACTCTTGCTGAGGTAGATCGTTGTTTAGCGCCAGGGGTGCCTCTGGTTCAGAGTTCACGTTTCCGTCGTCACCAATATCTTCGGTAACTTCCTGAGGTGAACTCACTCCCATCCCTGGTTCCTGTTCCTGTGTTTCAGTTCCGCTATTGTTCCCTTTGAAAAGATTTTCCTCTAGTTGAAATTCGTCTTCCTCTGTATCTCCCCCCCCTCAGTTTGGTTATAAGGGAGTTCGGAATTGCATGACTGCAGCCGCAATCGTAGTTGATCTATATGGCGCTTCTAAAGTCTATCGTCAGGGCCCCTGTACAAGGCACGATCTTGGGCTGGTTACGCGGATTACGGTCGCTTCTACCCACAGAGGATCGCCCAATAAGTTTTTAGCGAATACTAAATCGCCTACCTGGAAGGTATGGCATCGGCCGCTGGATCCGAGTGGTTTTTCCGGTTCGTAGGCTGGGTGTAACCGGTCAAGGTGGGAGTGGAGCTTTCCTCCCATTAGCAGCTCGGTGGGAGTTTTGTTGGTGACACTGTGAGGTGTGATGTGCTGTAGGAAAAGGATTCGGTTGATTTTCTCGTCGATGTTGTCTTGGTCTATTTTTTGTAGCGTTCTCTTGACAAATTGTACCATGCGCTCAGCCCTACCCTTGGCTGCAGGGTGTGCAGGCGAAGTGAGTGCATGTCAGATACCGCGGTCAGCCAGGTACTGTTCAAAAGACAGCGCGGTAAATTGGGGCCCGTTGTCGGATACCAGAACATCTGGTAATCTGTGGGTTGCAAACAGTCTTTCCAGTCTTTTGATGACCACTTCGGTGGTTGTGTTCCTCATTTGGTGAATCTCGAGCCAATTCGAGTAGGCGTCGATGGTTAACAAGAATGTGTGGCCTTTGGTCGGCCCAGCAAAATCTAGATGGATACGGGACAAGGGTCCCCGCGGCATCTCCCATTTGGTTGGGGTTGCCTTTGGTGGAGCGTTGCTTACTTCTTGGCATCTCTGGCAAGTTTTGACCCACGATTCCATTTGTCTGTCTATGCCTGGCCACCATGCATAGCTACGTGCGAGGCCTTTCATGCGCACAATGCCAGGGTGGCCATTGTGCAAGGTTCTTAGCAGTGCCTCTGGAGTCGTTCTGGGATAATGACTCTATCGCCCAGATGACACAGCCCTTCTGCGAGAACAACTCTGTTTGACGACTTTTGAATGGTGCAAAGTCGTCTGGTACTTGGTCCAATGGCCATCCGCGTTCCACCCATGTGAGGACTTGTGCTAAGATGGGGTCGCATTTTGTTTCTCTCGCAATGTCACGGGCAGTTAATGGCGGCGTGTGGAGTGTCTCAATCTGCAACGCTGTCATCGTTGGTGCAGAATCGTTGATAGTTTCAGGGAGCGGTGCACGGCTCAGCGCATCGGCGTGGGGAATGGCTTTACCGGGACGATATTGTAGCTGATAATTGTAGGCAGCCAAGAATTCTGACCAGCGGGTCATCCTGGGAGAAAGTATGTAGGGAGTTGGCTTATCCTCAGTGATTATCCCCAGCAATGGTTGGTGGTCAGTTACTATAGTAAAAGCCCGGTCGTACATGTACTCATGGAATCTTTTAACAGCCGATACAATTGCAAGGGCTTCTTTATCGATCTGGCTATAATTTCGCTCGGTTTTTGAGACTGTTTTTGAAAAGTAAGCAACAGGGGCTTCGCTACCGTTAGGCAATACATGGCTCAAAATGGCTCCCACTCCAAAAGGCGATGCATCACATGTGATATTCAATGGTAAAGTTTCATTGTACTGTATTAGTACAGCGTCAGAAGTCAGTAGTTTTTTTACATTACGGAATGCCTGCTCTTCTCTGTGACCCCATACTCAAATTGCTTTTTTGTCTGGTAGGCGATGTAAAGGTTCAGCAACAGTCGCCTTGTGCGGCAAGAATACGTTATAGAAATTGATGAGGCCTAAAAACGCCTGGAGGTCGGCCTTGTTCCGGGGTCTGGGAGCGTTTTTTATTGCTCTCAATTTGCTGTCGGTAGGGTGAATAGCCTGACTGTCAATCAAGTACCCCAAGAATTGAACACGATCTGTACACAGCTTGCACTTATTTTTCTTCACCTTCAGGCCTGCTTCTTGGAATTTTTGTAAAACCAGTCTTAAATGCTCTCATAAAATTTTTGGAGTGGGGGCAGCAATGAGCACATCGTCAAAGTAGGGGACAACGCCTTTGATCCCCTGCAAGAGTCTCTCCATTAGGCTCTGAAAGATCCCCGGGGCTACACTGACTCCGAATTGGAGCCACGTACACTTAAAGGCACCTCGGTGCGTTACGATAGTCTGTGCCTGTGCCATTTTTTCGTCAACCGGCAGTTGCTGATAAGCCTGAGCTAAGTCTAGTTTAGCGAAGACTTTTCCGCCTCCCAGGGAATGGAGGAAGTGTTGCACCACTGGCACCGGATATGGATTTTGTTGCAGGGCATGGTTTAGGTTGGCTTGGTAGTCTCCACAAATTCTAATTTTTAGCTTTAGGGCGAATGGAACCCGACGAGGCTTAAGGCGGATGGGAGCTATTTTTGGATTAAGGCTAAAGGATATCGGGGTCCCCTTGTACTCGCCTAGCTTTTCCGCGAAGACGTCCTTGAACTCGTGGGCGAGGTCCTCCTCCCAGTCACTGCCGCCGATTCGGTTAATGCCTGCCACTTCAATGCCGAGTAGTGCGAACCATTGCAGGCCTAACAGGCTTCTTCATTGCAGGCCTAACAGGGTCTTCCAGGAGACCATTGAAAGAGACGATCCCGAATCAACTTCCATTTGGCAAGGCTGATTTTCGATGTCCACTTTAACTCAAATTTTCTTGGCATCCAGTGAAGAGGCATGGCCGATAGTGAGTGTTTGGTGAGCCTCTTCTCATCTCGTTAGGCAATTCACGGTTCAGTTTCTGTAGGAGTGGTTTGCTGGTTCTCGCCTTACAGGGCGGTTTCCTGTCGATTGGTGAAGATTGGTCCCCTTCAAGGTCTGGCTGGTTCCGAGGAGACTTCTGCAAACCCGTCCGATATGGCCTCGTTTCCTGCACTCGTGGCAGAGTGCGTCATGGAATTTGCAATCAGAACAGTAATGGTTGGCCCCGCAGCTAGCGCACGGTTGCTGGGATTTTGGGTAATGGTCCCGATCAGACCGCAGTCGATGGAGCTCTTCTTCATCGCTGTCTGACGACGAAGAGAGGTCCTCATGGTGGGCCATCGAAAGCTGTCCTTCCGACTTAGGTGAAAGTTCGCCGACTGGTTGGTGTGCTGGAGCGCGATTTCGGCATAGTTGAGCAGCCGACTTCTTGGTCGCCTCCGCTGCCGTAGCCTCAGTGATGGCATTGGCAAGGCTAATGTCTCCCTTAGCCATTATTTTGCTCTGCACGTTTAGAGTGTCTAATCCTAGAATTACTCGGTCTCTCAAGGCCTCCTCTAGGTCGGTGAAATCACAGAGGCCTCCCAAGTTTTGGAGATCTGCAACGAAATCGGCAACACTTTCTCCTTTCCGCTGGTTTCTTTGGTAGAACTCGTGCCGTCTTACGAGCGTTGGAACGGTCGGTGCATAGTGGGCCCTTAGTAACGGTTCAAGGATGTCCCAGTCCATGGGCTTCACTTCAGCCAGTTTTGCTAGCGCCTTGGCCATTTTGAATACAGTCGGCCCACAGTGCGTTAGGAATACCGCCCCTTTCTTCCCGGTTGTGGCATCCTTCAGATTATTCATTTCCAAAAACATTTGGAAACGGTCCATGTAGGACTCCCAGTTCTCTTGAGCTGGATCGAACAGAGCGGGTAGTACTACACCGCCGGAAATGGTTCCGCCATTGTGCGTTTCAGCCATGTGCTTGGTTGTCTTCGTCATTGTTTTAGTTGGCTCTGACATCATCCAATCCCACCTTCGTCGCCAGTGTTAAGTCTGGAGCATGGGTGCGAATAATGGAGACGAGCCGGTAGAAACAGTGAACTTCAAACTCTTTATTTACATGGTGTGACAGCTCAAACTGGAGGGCTGCTATAGCCTTCCTTATATAGGCAACTTATTCACTATTCAACCAATAGCAATCCAGGAGCGCTAGCTCCGTTAACCAATGAGAATGGCATGTTAGTGGCCAATCAGATGCTCCTGAATGGAACAATCCAATCTTGCCATTAACAGCCAATCAGAAGTACAGGGCCAGAACCCTGCACTTGTCTTCAAGCTCAAGATAACTTTATTTAACATTTATTCATTCACAACAATAGGTCTTATTTTTGCCTACTTTCTGTATAAGAAGCATATAGCAGACTGATTTATTTCCTATGGAAAACTGTGACTGCCAGATACCTTTTGTATGAGCTCACTTGCAAGTTTAAGCAAAAATTCTATAAAGAAAATACATATAATTCATAGTTCTCTTAGTTTACTTCCTGTCAATGCATTTTGTAGAAAATAAAAGAACTTTCTAGAATTTAAGGCCAGAGATATCCATGCTTCACAATTGGTTAAGAGGAAACGTTTTTAAACTCATGGAAATGCAAGCACAGCATCCTTTTGTTATTTATCAAAATAACCTGACTTTTTAAGTTTCTGCAGAAATCTGAAAAAGGAACTTGAAAAATAGATTTCTGAAAAGCAGCAATCTCTTCTCCCCCACCCACCCCAAGCCCCAAAGTTCAGGTAAAGATTGAAAAGAAAAAAAATAGATTTTTAAAAGATATTTTGTAAAGTGGCTCTGTGCACAAACAAGCCCTGGATTCTTTTAAATGTTCAAGGAAAGATCAGCTGACAAAATACAATATAAACAACATCAACAAATGTGAATTCTGTGAATTTTGAGATCCTAGAAAAGTATCTCAGAATTGCACATGGGAAATTGTTGAAGAGTTAAAGAATATTTTAGTGTGAGGGAAGCCTTGCATTTTGAAGCATTAGTAATATGAGATTCTAGTATTATTTTATAGTATACTTGCTATTGAATAATATCTTTCTAATTTTGCTAAATAGATAATGCAATTGATTATACATTTCAAACTATAGAAGCAAATGCATAATTATTACTTATGCCTTCTTTGTTCTAGTTTGGACATTTTATTTTCCTCTCTGTCTCTGTCTCTCTGTCCCTCTCTCTCTCTGTCGCTATCTCTTCTCTGTCTCTGTCTCTCTGTCTCTGTCTCTGTCTCTGTCTCTGTCTCAGTCTCTGTCTCTGTCTCTGTCTCTCTCTCTCTCTCTCTGTCTGTCTATCTGTCTATTTATCTATCTATGATCAATGTTTACACCATAGCTCATAACCTCAAAAACATACTAATTTTCTTTTATTTATTTTCTTATATTGACAATGTATTCCTTTATAAATCTCCAGGTAGTCTTTTGATTTAATTTTATATTCCTTAGACTTAATAAAAACAAAACTTTAATGCAGCAATTAAACAGATGTCAGGTTGATTCACAAACAACTATTTTCATTTGATTTCCAATCTATTCCCATATTTAAATAATTAGCCCTACATATTCCCTTGAAATTAAACTATTAATTTCCTTTATTGTGCAAAAACTCTTAACAACTACATTATCAGGACTTCTGCTGGGAAAATTAAAAGTCCTACATGAAATGAAGTTGCTTTGAAATTCAATTAGTTGAGAGTTCTTGTTTGTTTGTTTTTCAATGAACTTGGGAGGGGTTACTTTGATATATTTTGAGCAATAAGCATATATTTTGACCTCTTTTGCTAATTACCTTTGGGAACATGGATCAGCTAATTTTAACTTTTTCTTCTGCCATTCACATTTTGAACTAGGTGTCAAAAGCCTGCACTTGTGGCAACATTTTATATAGACTGTCCCTATGCCACAAATTGTCCAAATTTACCAGAGTTGTAGTGCCAATGTGGGCATACCATGAGACATACCATGTGGTCAGTCCAAGCATCAACTGTTGACTGGTATCAGTCTTTTCTTCACAGGTTTTCCTCTTCTTTGTTTTGCTTTGTTTTCCTTTTTTTTAACTATTGCTCTCATCTGAATGTCACTCAAAAGTATATAACCAAAAAGTCGGGAAGCCTATCCTATCCCACAGAGCTGAAAATAAAACTGTTATTCCCCCAAGCAGGAACTCACAGCTACTCTTGTTGTTGTTTAACCCTGTCCTCATTAGCCAGACCCCAGCACACTCTAGGCCAGGGGTGTCCAACCTTGGCAACTTTAAGACTTGTGGACTTCAACTCCCAGAATTCCTCAGCCAGCTGGCTGAGGAATTCTGGGAGTTGAAGTCCACAAGTCTTAAAGTTGACAAGGTTGGACACCCCTGCTCTAGGCACTGGAACAAGTTCTTGATATCATCTCTCATCTAGAAGGTCAGACATATAGCTGAATTATATGATATGTGATTGTGCTGATGAAACACTTCTCACAGAGGCTCATTATAGATATGAAAGGGCAATAGAAGATGGGCAAAACCTAGCAAACTTTATAACTCATTAACATAAATATTTAAATATATGCATGCATGCATATATATACACATATTACATCAAACTGATTACAAGAATTGGGGGGGGGGGGGTGGAGGAGCCAAGACATGCAAATAAACAAAGGTAGAAAAATAATATGTGTTAAGTTGTGGAAGCTTCATCACTTAAGACTTTAAAGAAGAGATTGGACTGCCATTTGTCAGAAATGGTGTAGGGCAGCGGTTGGCTAACCTTTTGGGGCTCCTGTGCCAAAAATTGTGTGCATGCTTGTATACTCGCGCTCGCGTGCCAGCACCCAGAAGGCAATGCGCGTCCCCCCATGCCCCCTACACAAGTGCATGCAATCCCCACCCACCCACCACAGCCTCCTTTCCTGCACTGCATCTCACACAGATTTTCAGCAGGTTTGAGGCGGTTTTTGGCCTCCCAAAGGCTTGAAGAAAGCTTCTGCAGTCTTTGGAGGGCAAAAACTAACCCTGTTTCATCACTTCCGGTGTTTTCAGAAAAACTGGAAGTGAGGAAACAGGGCTAGTTTTCGGCCTACAAAGCCTGCAGAGGCCTTCCTCAAGCCTTTGGGAGGCCAAAAAATGACTCAAACCCACCAAAAATCAGCTGTGAGGCCTGCACATCTGCAGTGAGGTAAGTTTGCCTGGAGCTCGAGTGCCGGCACAAATGGCTCTGCATGCCACCTGTGGCACACGTGCCATAGGTTTGCCATCACGAGTGAAGGATCTCCTGCTTGGGTGGGGGATTGGACTAGATGACCTACAAGGTCCTTTCCAACTCTGTGAATCTAATCAAGTGGTTCCCAAAGTGGGTGGTACTGCCCCCTGGAGGGCAGTGGGAGGCCTTAGGGGTGCAGTAAGAGGCAAGGGGGCCAGCAGGGGGGGGCGCTAAGAGATGGCAGGGGGGATGTTCAAGGTGCTGGCCCCGCAGACTCACTGACTGCTGGACACGCAGCCCATTGACTGTTTCATTGCTCCATAGCCGGCACCTTGAATGTGGAACCCGCGTGTGGTGAGTCTTGCCAAGCCGGGAGGGGGGAGAAGTGGGAGGTGGTGGAAAAACGGCACCTTAGCTTGCAGGCTGCTCTCTCTGGTGGAAACAGCAGAGGCATGCCAGAAGGCCTGAAAGCAAAACCCTCCCAAGGCACACAGTGGAAGGGGTGGGAGGTCCGATGTTATGGCCCCCTTCCCTGGAGGAGAATAAGGGAGCATGCAGCACCTGCCTGGCCTCCGCCTCTCCAGCCAGCTGGGCTTGTATGCAGGATGCGGGTGGGTACAGCTGTGGTTCTCCAAGGCGCATGGTTTGGTTTGGTTCAGCTCTATGTGACCATCCCGGATCTAGGACCTAGCCTCCCTCTGCATCCCAGTTCTTTGGACCGAGCCCTGCACTTACTTGCTTGCTTAGTTTCCAAGCGATCTTTCCCTCTGCCTCCACTGGTCTGGGCTACTTCCACACACCTTCCTTCTACCAGGCGGAGCATAAAGATGGGTAAAATGCTTCACTGAAGTTGGGAGTCTCTGAGCATGTGAAGCATCCCCTTGCTTGGCCAGATGGAAGTGGACCTTGGGCTGAAGCAAAGAGGGTGAGGAGGGCTGCATTGCTGCCCTGGGGAGGTTGGCATTGCAAAATTGGATGGCAAAGGGGACTGGAGAAGGGGGAGAGGGGCAGTTGTAGGGGCTGCAGAAGGGGCAGAGGGGCAGCTGGAGGGGCAGCAGAAGGGGCAGAGGGGCAGCAGTAGGGGCAGCAGAAGGGGCAGAGGGGCAGCTGTAGGGGCTGTTGAGGGGGCAGAGGGGCAGATGGAGGGGCTGCAGAAGAGGCAGAGAGGCAGCTGGAGGGGTTGGAGAAGAGGCAGAGGGGAAGCTGGAGGGACTGGAGAAGAGGCAGAGGGGCAGCTGGTGGGGCTGGAGAAGAGGCAGAGGGGCAGCTGGAGGGGCTGGAGAAGAGGCAGAGATGCAGCTGGATGGGCTGGAGAAGAGGCAGAGAGGCAGCTGGAGGGGCTGGAGAACAGGCAGACGGGCAGCGGGAGGGGCTGGAGAAGAGGCAGAGGGACAGATGGAGGGGCTGGAGAAGAGGCAGAGAGGCAGCTGGAGGGGCTGGAGAAGAGGCAGAGAGGCAGATGGACGGGCTGGAGAAGAGGCAGAGGGGCAGATGGAGGGGCTGGAGAAGAGGCAGAGGGGCAGCTGGAGGGGCTGGAGAAGAGGCAGAGGGGCAGCTGGAGGGGCTGGAGAAGAGGCAAAGAGGCAGCTGGAGGGGCTGGAGAAGAGGCAGAAAGGAAGCTGGAGGGGCTGGAGAAGAGGCAGAGGGGCAGCTGGAGGGGCTAGAGAAGAGGCAGAGGGGCAGCTGGAGGGTCTGGAGAAGAGGCAGAGGGGAGCTGGAGGGACTGGAGAAGAGGCAGAGGGGCAGCTGGAGGGGCTGGAGAAGAGGCAGAGAGGCAGCTGGTGAGGCTGGAGAAGAGGCAGAGAGGCAGCTGGAGGGGCTGGAGAAAAGGCAGAGGGGCAGCTGGAGGGGATGCAGAAGAGGCAGAGGGGCAGCTGGAGGGGCTGGAGAAGAGGCAGAGAGGCAGCTGGAGGGGCTGGAGAAGAGGCAGGGGACAGCTGGAGGGGATGCAGAAGGGGCAGAGGGGCAGCTGGAGGGGATGCAGAAGAGGCAGAGGGGCAGCTGGAGGGGCTGGAGAAGAGGCAGAGGGGCAGCTGGAGGGGCTGGAGAAGAGGCAGAGGGGCAGCTGGAGGGGATGCAGAAGAGGCAGAGGGGCAGCTGGAGGGGTTGGAGAAGAGGCAGAGAGGCAGCTGGAGGGGCTGTAGAAGAGGCAGAGGGGCAACTGGAGGGGCTGTAGAAGAGGCAGAGGGACAGCTGGAGGGGCTGGAGAAGAGGCAGAGAGGCAGCTGGAGGGGCTGGAGAAGAGGCAGAGGGGCAGCTGGAGGGGATGCAGAAGAGGCAGCTGGGCAGCTGGAGGGGCTGGAGAAGAGGCAGAGGGGCAGCTGGAGGGGCTGGAGAAGCAGAGGGGCAGCTGGAGGGGATGCAGAAGAGGCAGAGGGGCAGCTGGAGGGGCTGGAGAAGAGGCAGAGAGGCAGCTGGAGGGGCTGGAGAAGAGGCAGAGGGGTAGCTGGAGGGGCTGGAGAAGAGGCAGAGGCGCAGCTGGAGGGGCTGCAGAAGAGGCAGAGGGGCAGCTGGAGAGCTGGAGAAGAGGCAGAGGGGCAGCTGGAGGGGCTGGAGAAGAGGCAGAGAGGAAGCTGGAGGGGCTGGAGAAGGGGCAGAGGGGCAGCTGGAGGGGCTGCAGAAGAGGCAGAGGGGCAGCTGGAGGGGCTGGAGAAGAGGCAGAGGGGCAGCTGGAGGGGCTGGAGGAGAGGCAGAGGGGCAGCTGGAGGGGCTGGAGAAGAGGCAGAGGGGCAGCTGGAGGGGCTGGAGAAGAGGCAGAGCGGCAGATGGATGGGCTGGAGAAGAGGCAGAGGGGCAGATGGATGGGCTGGAGAAGAGGCAGAGAGGCAGCTGGAGGGGCTGGAGGAGAGGCAGAGGGGCAGCTGGAGGGGCTGGAGAAGAGGCAGAGAGGCAGCTGGAGGGGCTGGAGAAGAGGCAGAGAGGCAGATGGATGGGCTGGAGAAGAGGCAGAGGGGCAGATGGATGGGCTGGAGAAGAGGCAGAGAGGCAGCTGGAGGGGCTGGAGAAGAGGCAGAGGGGCAGATGGATGGGCTGGAGAAGAGGCAAAGAGGCAGCTGGAGGGGCTGGAGAAGAGGCAGAGGGGCAGATGGATGGGCTGGAGAAGAGGCAGAGGGGCAGCTGGAGGGGCTGGAGAAGAGGCAGAGAGGCAGCTGGAGGGGCTGGAGAAGAGGCAGAGAGGCAGATGGATGGGCTGGAGAAGAGGCAGAGGGGCAGATGGAGGGGCTGGAGAAGAGGCAGAGGGGCAGATGGAGGGGCTGGAGAAGAGGCAGAGGGGCAGCTGGAGGGGCTGGAGAAGAGGCAAAGAGGCAGCTGGAGGGGCTGGAGAAGAGGCAGAAAGGAAGCTGGAGGGGCTGGAGAAGAGGCAGAGGGGCAGCTGGAGGGGCTGGAGAAGAGGCAGAGGGGCAGCTGGAGGGGCTGGAGAAGAGGCAGAGGGGCAGCTGGAGGGACTGGAGAAGAGGCAGAGGGGCAGCTGGAGGGGCTGGAGAAGAGGCAGAGAGGCAGCTGGTGAGGCTGGAGAAGAGGCAGGGAGGCAGCTGGAGGGGCTGGAGAAAAGGCCGAGGGGCAGATGGAGGGGCTGGAGAAGAGGCAGAGGGGCAGATGGAGGGGCTGGAGAAGAGGCAGAGGGGCAGCTGGAGGGACTGGAGAAGAGGCAGAGGGGCAGCTGAAGGGGCTGGAGAAGAGGCAGAGGGGCAGATGGATGGGCTGGAGAAGAGGCAAAGAGGCAGCTGGAGGGGCTGGAGAAGAGGCAGAGGGGCAGATGGATGGGCTGGAGAAGAGGCAAAGAGGCAGCTGGAGGGGCTGGAGAAGAGGCAGAGGGGCAGATGGATGGGCTGGAGAAGAGGCAGAGGGGCAGCTGGAGGGGCTGGAGAAGAGGCAGAGAAGCAGCTGGAGGGGCTGGAGAAGAGGCAGAGAGGCAGATGGATGGGCTGGAGAAGAGGCAGAGGGGCAGATGGATGGGCTGGAGAAGAGGCAGAGGGGCAGATGGAGGGGCTGGAGAAGAGGCAGAGGGGCAGCTGGAGGGGCTGGAGAAGAGGCAAAGAGGCAGCTGGAGGGGCTGGAGAAGAGGCAGAAAGGAAGCTGGAGGGGCTGGAGAAGAGGCAGAGGGGCAGCTGGAGGGGCTGGAGAAGAGGCAGAGGGGCAGCTGGAGGGGCTGGAGAAGAGGCAGAGGGGCAGCTGGAGGGACTGGAGAAGAGGCAGAGGGGCAGCTGGAGGGGCTGGAGAAGAGGCAGAGAGGCAGCTGGTGAGGCTGGAGAAGAGGCAGGGAGGCAGCTGGAGGGGCTGGAGAAAAGGCAGAGGGGCAGCTGGAGGGGATGCAGAAGAGGCAGAGGGGCAGCTGGAGGGGCTGGAGAAGAGGCAGAGAGGCAGCTGGAGGGGCTGGAGAAGAGGCAGGGGACAGCTGGAGGGGATGCAGAAGAGGCAGAGGGGCAGCTGGAGGGGCTGCAGAAGAGGCAGAGGGGCAGCTGGAGGGGCTGGAGAAGAGGCAGAGGGGCAGCTGGAGGGGCTGGAGGAGAGGCAGAGGGGCAGCTGGAGGGGCTGGAGAAGAGGCAGAGGGGCAGCTGGAGGGGCTGGAGAAGAGGCAGAGAGGCAGATGGATGGGCTGGAGAAGAGGCAGAGGGGCAGATGGATGGGCTGGAGAAGAGGCAGAGAGGCAGCTGGAGGGGCTGGAGGAGAGGCAGAGGGGCAGCTGGAGGGGCTGGAGAAGAGGCAGAGAGGCAGCTGGAGGGGCTGGAGAAGAGGCAGAGAGGCAGATGGATGGGCTGGAGAAGAGGCAGAGGGGCAGATGGATGGGCTGGAGAAGAGGCAGAGAGGCAGCTGGAGGGGCTGGAGAAGAGGCAGAGGGGCAGCTGGAGGGACTGGAGAAGAGGCAGAGGGGCAGCTGGAGGGGCTGGAGAAGAGGCAGAGAGGCAGCTGGTGAGGCTGGAGAAGAGGCAGGGAGGCAGCTGGAGGGGCTGGAGAAAAGGCAGAGGGGCAGCTGGAGGGGATGCAGAAGAGGCAGAGGGGCAGCTGGAGGGGCTGGAGAAGAGGCAGAGAGGCAGCTGGAGGGGCTGGAGAAGAGGCAGGGGACAGCTGGAGGGGATGCAGAAGAGGCAGAGGGGCAGCTGGAGGGGCTGCAGAAGAGGCAGAGGGGCAGCTGGAGGGGCTGGAGAAGAGGCAGAGGGGCAGCTGGAGGGGCTGGAGGAGAGGCAGAGGGGCAGCTGGAGGGGCTGGAGAAGAGGCAGAGGGGCAGCTGGAGGGGCTGGAGAAGAGGCAGAGAGGCAGATGGATGGGCTGGAGAAGAGGCAGAGGGGCAGATGGATGGGCTGGAGAAGAGGCAGAGAGGCAGCTGGAGGGGCTGGAGGAGAGGCAGAGGGGCAGCTGGAGGGGCTGGAGAAGAGGCAGAGAGGCAGCTGGAGGGGCTGGAGAAGAGGCAGAGAGGCAGATGGATGGGCTGGAGAAGAGGCAGAGGGGCAGATGGATGGGCTGGAGAAGAGGCAGAGAGGCAGCTGGAGGGGCTGGAGAAGAGGCAGAGGGGCAGATGGATGGGCTGGAGAAGAGGCAAAGAGGCAGCTGGAGGGGCTGGAGAAGAGGCAGAGGGGCAGATGGATGGGCTGGAGAAGAGGCAGAGGGGCAGCTGGAGGGGCTGGAGAAGAGGCAGAGAGGCAGCTGGAGGGGCTGGAGAAGAGGCAGAGAGGCAGATGGATGGGCTGGAGAAGAGGCAGAGGGGCAGATGGAGGGGCTGGAGAAGAGGCAGAGGGGCAGATGGAGGGGCTGGAGAAGAGGCAGAGGGGCAGCTGGAGGGGCTGGAGAAGAGGCAAAGAGGCAGCTGGAGGGGCTGGAGAAGAGGCAGAAAGGAAGCTGGAGGGGCTGGAGAAGAGGCAGAGGGGCAGCTGGAGGGGCTGGAGAAGAGGCAGAGGGGCAGCTGGAGGGGCTGGAGAAGAGGCAGAGGGGCAGCTGGAGGGACTGGAGAAGAGGCAGAGGGGCAGCTGGAGGGGCTGGAGAAGAGGCAGAGAGGCAGCTGGTGAGGCTGGAGAAGAGGCAGGGAGGCAGCTGGAGGGGCTGGAGAAAAGGCCGAGGGGCAGATGGAGGGGCTGGAGAAGAGGCAGAGGGGCAGATGGAGGGGCTGGAGAAGAGGCAGAGGGGCAGCTGGAGGGACTGGAGAAGAGGCAGAGGGGCAGCTGGAGGGGCTGGAGAAGAGGCAGAGGGGCAGATGGATGGGCTGGAGAAGAGGCAAAGAGGCAGCTGGAGGGGCTGGAGAAGAGGCAGAGGGGCAGATGGATGGGCTGGAGAAGAGGCAAAGAGGCAGCTGGAGGGGCTGGAGAAGAGGCAGAGGGGCAGATGGATGGGCTGGAGAAGAGGCAGAGGGGCAGCTGGAGGGGCTGGAGAAGAGGCAGAGAAGCAGCTGGAGGGGCTGGAGAAGAGGCAGAGAGGCAGATGGATGGGCTGGAGAAGAGGCAGAGGGGCAGATGGATGGGCTGGAGAAGAGGCAGAGGGGCAGATGGAGGGGCTGGAGAAGAGGCAGAGGGGCAGCTGGAGGGGCTGGAGAAGAGGCAAAGAGGCAGCTGGAGGGGCTGGAGAAGAGGCAGAAAGGAAGCTGGAGGGGCTGGAGAAGAGGCAGAGGGGCAGCTGGAGGGGCTGGAGAAGAGGCAGAGGGGCAGCTGGAGGGACTGGAGAAGAGGCAGAGGGGCAGCTGGAGGGGCTGGAGAAGAGGCAGAGGGGCAGCTGGAGGGGCTGGAGAAGAGGCAGAGGGGCAGCTGGAGGGACTGGAGAAGAGGCAGAGGGGCAGCTGGAGGGGCTGGAGAAGAGGCAGAGAGGCAGCTGGTGAGGCTGGAGAAGAGGCAGGGAGGCAGCTGGAGGGGCTGGAGAAAAGGCAGAGGGGCAGCTGGAGGGGATGCAGAAGAGGCAGAGGGGCAGCTGGAGGGGCTGGAGAAGAGGCAAAGAGGCAGCTGGAGGGGCTGGAGAAGAGGCAGAAAGGAAGCTGGAGGGACTGGAGAAGAGGCAGAGGGGCAGCTGGAGGGGCTGGAGAAGAGGCAGAGGGGCAGCTGGAGGGGCTGGAGAAGAGGCAGAGGGGCAGCTGGAGGGACTGGAGAAGAGGCAGAGGGGCAGCTGGAGGGGCTGGAGAAGAGGCAGAGAGGCAGCTGGTGAGGCTGGAGAAGAGGCAGGGAGGCAGCTGGAGGGGCTGGAGAAAAGGCAGAGGGGCAGCTGGAGGGGATGCAGAAGAGGCAGAGGGGCAGCTGGAGGGGCTGGAGAAGAGGCAGAGAGGCAGCTGGAGGGGCTGGAGAAGAGGCAGGGGACAGCTGGAGGGGATGCAGAAGAGGCAGAGGGGCAGCTGGAGGGGATGCAGAAGAGGCAGAGGGGCAGCTGGAGGGGCTGGAGAAGAGGCAGAGGGGCAGCTGGAGGGGATGCAGAAGAGGCAGAGGGGCAGCTGGAGGGGCTGGAGAAGAGGCAGAGAGGCAGCTGGAGGGGCTGGAGAAGAAGCAGAGGGGCAGCTGGAGGGGCTGTAGAAGAGGCAGAGGGGCAGCTGGAGGGGCTGGAGAAGAGGCAGAGAGGCAGCTGGAGGGGCTGGAGAAGAGGCAGAGGGGCAGCTGGAGGGGCTGGAGAAGAGGCAGAGGGGCAGCTGGAGGGGCTGGAGAAGAGGCAGAGAGGCAGCTGGAGGGGCTGGAGAAGAGGCAGAGAGGCAGATGGATGGGCTGGAGAAGAGGCAGAGGGGCAGATGGATGGGCTGGAGAAGAGGCAGAGGGGCAGATGGAGGGGCTGGAGAAGAGGCAGAGGGGCAGCTGGAGGGGCTGGAGAAGAGGCAAAGAGGCAGCTGGAGGGGCTGGAGAAGAGGCAGAAAGGAAGCTGGAGGGGCTGGAGAAGAGGCAGAGGGGCAGCTGGAGGGGCTGGAGAAGAGGCAGAGGGGCAGCTGGAGGGGCTGGAGAAGAGGCAGAGGGGCAGCTGGAGGGACTGGAGAAGAGGCAGAGGGGCAGCTGGAGGGGCTGGAGAAGAGGCAGAGAGGCAGCTGGTGAGGCTGGAGAAGAGGCAGGGAGGCAGCTGGAGGGGCTGGAGAAAAGGCAGAGGGGCAGCTGGAGGGGATGCAGAAGAGGCAGAGGGGCAGCTGGAGGGGCTGGAGAAGAGGCAGAGAGGCAGCTGGAGGGGCTGTAGAAGAGGCAGAGGGGCAGCTGGAGGGGCTGGAGAAGAGGCAGAGAGGCAGCTGGAGGGGCTGGAGAAGAGGCAGAGGGGCAGCTGGAGGGGATGCAGAAGAGGCAGCTGGGCAGCTGGAGGGGCTGGAGAAGAGGCAGAGGGGCAGCTGGAAGGGCTGGAGAAGAGGCAGAGGGGCAGCTGGAGGGGATGCAGAAGAGGCAGAGGGGCAGCTGGAGGGGCTGGAGAAGAGGCAGAGAGGCAGCTGGAGGGGCTGGAGAAGAGGCAGAGGGGTAGCTGGAGGGGCTGGAGAAGAGGCAGAGGCGCAGCTGGAGGGGCTGGAGAAGAGGCAGAGGGGCAGCTGGTGAGGCTGGAGAAGAGGCAGAGAGGCAGCTGGAGGGGCTGGAGAAGAGGCAGAGGGGCAGCTGGAGGGGCTGCAGAAGAGGCAGAGGGGCAGCTGGAGGGGCTGGAGAAGAGGCAGAGAGGCAGCTGGAGGGGCTGGAGAAGAGGCAGGGAGGCAGCTGGAGGGGCTGGAGAAGAGGCAGAGGGGCAGCTGGAGGGGCTGCATAAGAGGCAGAGGAGCAGCTGGAGGGGCTGCAGAAGAGGCAGTGTTGTGTCCGCGAAATGATGCCAGGAGTCGGTGACTTTAGTGCAAAGCTCTTTATTAGGACGTGGGAACCGAACTGGCGAAAGGAAAAAAGCCCGTGGCTTTTATTCCTTTCACCGCGGCGGCCGCGGCCAATGGCACCGCTTTGAATCTCCCGCTATCAGAATGGACCAATCGCGGGAGATTCTTAGCGAGCCAATTGGCGCGGCTCGCCCGACCAATCGGAGAGCCCCGTGGTTTGGCCAATCAAAGCGTGGGGATCTCGAGTATGTTAATTAAGGACAGAACACCCCTCCCCTCTTGGTTCAGTCCTTACGTTGTGTAGTCACGTAGGTAGGCGGGGCTCCGTCTGGTCCTACTTGACCTGCACAACTCAGTTGTAGGCTGGATCCCGGCCGGTTCGGTCGGGATCTCTGCTGCTCCTGCTGCCGTCATGGGAACCGGCTGGTCGATTGGGCCGGTCCTTTCTCCGTAGCTCCCTCCTGGGCCTTCCGGGTTGGTTGAGCTGCGGGTTTCGCCGTTCCCGCTCGGTCTTTCCGGGTCGGTCGAGCTGGCCTGGCTGTTCCTTCCTGGCGAGGGGTCGTGATGGCTGCTTTCCGCTGAGTACTGCTGGTTTATTTTTCTTTGGTTTTGGTCCCCTGGGTATTCCCTCCCCCCTTGGTTTGTGTTGTGGGGGTTGGTTTCACCTGTTTGTGCGTCGGTGGTTTGTTGGTTGGTAGTCCTCGACCTTAGTTGGTCGATGTGGCGTTTCCACGCTCGTCCGTCTGCTGTTTGTAGCCGGTACGAGTGTGGGCCTGTTGCTTGTGTGATGACGGCTGGAATCCATAGTGGGTCTCCCGTCAGGTTCTTTGCATATACGGGGTCGCCGGGTGCGAAGGTTCGGTGTTTGGTGTTTGAGTCTGGGGGCCTCTCCGGGTTATACGTGGGGTGTAACCTGTCGAGTGGGGACCTTAGCTTTCTGCCCATAAATAGTTCGGCTGGGCTTTTATTGGTTGTGGTATTTGGGGTTATGTGTTGGGTGAAGAGTAGTTTGTTTATTTTCTCCTGGATCCCAGTGCTGTCAGCGCGTGGCGGATGCCCCTTTCCGCTAGGAATTTTTCGAATTCCAGCGAGGTGACCTGGGGCCCGTTGTCGGAGATGACGACGTCTGGGAGGCCGTGTGTTGCAAAGAGTTTGCAGAGTTCCTTGATCACGGCCTCCGTGGTTGTCGTCTTCATTTTGCTTACCTCCAGCCAGTTGGAGTAAGCGTCAACTGTTATGAGGAAGGTGTGTCCTTTTGTGGGCCCGCCGAAGTCTATATGGATCCTAGACCAAGGTCCCCTTGGGGTTTCCCACTCTAGGACGGGTGCTGTGGGTGGGCTTGGTCTAGTTTCCTGGCATCATTGGCACCTAGCTACCCAGGCCTCTATTTGTTTGTCCATCCCTGGCCACCAAGCGTAACTTCTGGCCATGGCTTTAGTCCTAACGATGCCAGGGTGCCCCTCGTGTAGCAGTTCCAAAACCTTCCCCTGTAGCTTTTCCGGAATGACCACCCTATCCTTCCATAGTATGCACCCTTTTAATAAGGAGAGTTCCATTTGGCGGTTTCGGAACGTTTTGACGGACTCGTCGTTGTCCCTTTCCGGCCACCCTTTCTCCACCCAATGCAGCACCCGCGCCAGACGTTTGTCTTTATTAGTCTCTCGGGCAATGTCTGACGCGGTTATGGGCAGGTTGGGTAGAGTCTCGATGCTGAGGGTGGTCGTCGTGGGTGCTGGGTCGGTGTCGGGTTCCGGTAGCGGCGAGCAGCTTAAGGCGTCTGCATGGGAGATCGTTTTACCCGGTCTGTGTATGAGTTCGTAGTTGTAGGCTGCCAGGAACTCGGACCACCTTGTCATTCGGGGAGACAGAATGTTCGGGGTGGCCCTGTTTCCTGCAAGGATTCCCAGAAGCGGCTTGTGATCCGTTATGATGGTGAAAGTCCGGCCGTAGAGGTATTCGTAGAATAGTTTTACGGCAGCAACTATAGCCAGAGCCTCTTTGTCCAGTTGGCTATAGTTCCGCTCCGGTTTGGTGAGGGTCCTTGAAAAGAATGCGATGGGCGCTTCTTTTCTGTCGGGTAGGGTATGGCTGAGGACAGCGCCGACGCCGAAGGGTGATGCGTCGCATGTGACTGCCAGAGGTAGGGTCTCGTTGAATTGTATGAGGACGGCGTCGGAGGTGAGGAGGTCCTTCGTTCTTTGGAAAGCGGCTTGCTCGCGTTTCCCCCAAGTCCAGGTCGCTGCCTTGTCAGGAGCCTATGCAAGGGCTCCGCCGCCGTCGCCTTTTGGGGTAGGAAAACATTGTAAAAGTTCAGTAACCCCAAGAACGCTTGTAGCTCAGTCTTTGACTTGGGTGTGGGGGCTTCTTTGATGGCCTTGATTTTTTGGTTTGTGGGGTGAATGCCGTGACGGTCTAGGAGATATCCTAGGAATTCAACCCGTTCCGTGCATAGCTGGCATTTCTCCCTCTTGACTTTTAGTCCGGTCTCTTTAAGTTTGGTTACGACCTCCATTAGTCGACCCTCTAGTTCGGCTTGGTTGGCTGCCGACACTAGGACGTCGTCTAAGTAAGGTACCACCCCCTTGATACCTTGCAATAGTCTCTCCATTAGGCTTGGGAATATGCCCGGTGCCACGCTGACTCCGAATTGGAGTCGGTTGCATTTGAATGCCCCCCAGTGGGTGACTATGGTCTGCACTTCTGCCGTTTGCTCGTCGACCGGCAACTGTTGGTATGCCTGGGTGAGGTCAAGCTTGGCGAAAACCTTGCCCCCTCCCAGTGAGTGCAGTAGGTGTTGCACTACTGGGACGGGGTAGGCGCTTTGTTGCAGCGCGCCATTTAGGGTGGCCTTATAGTCCCCACAGATCCTCACCGACCCATCGGGCTTGATCGGGGTGACTATGGGGGTCTCCCACCGGGCGTGGTCTATGGGCTGTAGAACCCCTTGTTTGACGAGCTTGTCAATTTGCTCGTCTATCTTGGGTTTCAGTGCGAATGGCACCCGCCTTGGTTTCAGGCGTTTTGGGGGGACGTTAGGGTCTAGGTCGAAAGATATAAGGGGCCCTCGGTACTTGCCTAGGTTTCCGTCGAAGACCTCTTGGAACTCCCGGGCCAGTTGCTGCTTCCAGCTGTCGTCGGTGACGTGGTCGACTCCCGTGAGTGCGATGTCGAGCGGGTCGAACCAATGCAGTCCCAGTAGGCTTGGGCGGTCACGGTCGACGATTGTTAGGGGAAGTCGTTCGGTGCGCCCCTTATACGTGATTTGGAAGTGTTTGGTTCCGACTACCGGGATGCGGTTTCCCTGGTAGTCCTTTACAATGAGTCTCTGGCTGTCTACGTTCCTCCTTTGGAGGGTAGGCACCAAGCGCTTTATTTCATGCCATGCAATCATGGAGAGGTAGGACCCAGAGTCCACCTCCATTTTGCATGGCTGGCCCTCAATGCCTACCTCCACATGGACCTTCCGGGTGTCGTTAGTGATGGCGTGGCCGATGGTGACCGTCTGGTGGGTCTCCTCTCTCCGCCGGTTGTTGCCGCCTCGCAAGGATCGCCCGTTCCGGTCCCATCGGCTGTCCGAGGGGCGATCTCTGGTCCAGGGTAGTGTGCTTTCTCTCCTCCGGTCGTTCTGGTCCCATCGTGCCGGGCTGCGATTTTTCTTCAGGCGGCAGACACGGGCGATGTGTCCCTTCTTGTCGCAATGTCGGCAGATTGATTCGAAAAACTGGCATTCCGACCTGGGGTGGTCGCCGCCCCAGCCGGCACAGTTGGTCCTCGACTTACGACCTCACCGGCTCCGTGGGTCGCGGCCTGTCTGGAGTCGATGGATGTCCTCCTCGTCATCAGAAGTGCCCGATGCCGAGTGGAAATCGCACTGGTGGGTGGTCGTCTCGGGTTTGGCCTCGGTCAACCTCGCCGGGTTGTTGTTTCCGCTGCGGTCCCCGGTGTTTGGTCTGCGCATGCGGTTGGCGGAAGTTCGGGTTGCTTCGGCGGCTGCGGCTGCAGTGAGGGTGTCTGCTAGGCTGATGTTGCCCTTGGCCATCAGCCGGCTCTGGAGGATGGGGTCCCACAACCCAAGCACGATTCGGTCTTGCAGGGCGTCGTTTAGGTTATCGAACTCGCAGAGCCCCCCTAAACGCTGTAGCTCGGCGACGAAGTCGCTGAAGCTCTCACCCAACATCTGGTCCCGCTGGTAGAACTCGTTGCGCCGGATCAGGATGGGTACCTCTGGAGCGTAGTGCTGCCAAAGTATGGGTTCGAGGACGTCCCAGTCCATCGCGGTCGCGTCGGCAGGTTTAGCCAGCGCCTTGGCCATCTGGAAGATCTCGGTCCCGCAGTGGGTCAGGAAGACGGCGCGTTTCATTGGGCCGGGGGCGTCCTTCAGGCCGCTGCACTCGAGGTACATGCGGAATCGGTCGGAGAACGATTCCCAGTCCTCGGTGGCAGGGTTGAAGGGTGCGGGTGGTGCGATTTTCGCCATCTCGGTGGTTCGTCTGGCTTCCGTCGGACACGTGGTTCGGTTCAGGGTCTGGATCCCACCTTCGTGGCCAGTGTTGTGTCCGCGAAATGATGCCAGGAGTCGGTGACTTTAGTGCAAAGCTCTTTATTAGGACGTGGGAATCGAACTGGCGAAAGGAAAAAAGCCTGCGGCTTTTATTCCTTTCGCCGCCGCGGCTGCGGTCAATGGCACCACTTTGAATCTCCCGCGATCCGAATGGACCAATCGCCTGAGATTCTTAGCGAGCCAATCGGCGCAGCTCGCCCGACCAATCGGAGAGCCCCGGGCTTTGGCCAATCAAAGCGCGGGGATCTCGAGTATGTTAATTAAGGAAAGAACAGCAGAGGGGCAGCTGGAGGGGCTGGAGAAGAGGCAGAGGGGCAGCTGGAGGGGCTGGAGAAGAGGCAGAGGGGCAGCTGGAGAAGAGGCAGAGGGGCAGCTGGAGGGGCTGGAGAAGAGGCAGAGGGGCAGCTGGAGGGACTGGAGAAGAGGCAGAGGGGCAGGTGGAGGGACTGGAGAAGAGGCAGAGGGGCAGCTGGAGGGGCTGGAGAAGAGGCAGAGGGGCAGGTGGAGGGACTGGAGAAGAGGCAGAGGGGCAGCTGGAGGGGCTGGAGAAGAGGCAGAGGGGCGGCTGGAGGGACTGGAGAAGAGCCAGAGGGGCAGCTGTAGGGGCTGAAGAAGAGGCAGAGGGGCGGCTGGAGAAGAGGCAGAGGGGCAGCTGGAGGGGCTGGAGAAGAGGCAGAGGGGCAGCTGGAGGGGCTGGAGAAGAGGCAGAGGGGCAGCTGGAGGGGATGCAGAAGAGGCAGAGGGGCAGCTGGAGGGGCTGCAGAAGAGGCACAGGGGCAGCTGCAGGGTCTGCAGAAGAGGCACAGGGGCAGCTGGAGGGGCTGGAGAAGAGGCAGAGGGGCAGCTGGAGGGGCTGGAGAAGAGGCAGAGGGGCAGCTGTAGGGGCTGGAGAAGAGGCAGAGGGGCGGCTGGAGAAGAGGCAGAGGGGCAGCTGGAGGGGCTGGAGAAGATGCAGAGGGGCAGCTGGAGGGGCTGGAGGAGAGGCAGAGGGGCAGCTGGAGGGGCTGCAGAAGAGGCAGAGGGGCAGCTGGAGGGGCTGCAGAAGAGGCACAGGGGCAGCTGCAGGGTCTGCAGAAGAGGCACAGGGGCAGCTGAAGGGGATGCATTAGAGGCAGAGGGGCAGCTGCAGGGTCTGCAGAAGAGGCACAGGGGCAGCTGAAGGGGCTGGAGAAGAGGCAGTGGGGCAGCTGGAGAAGAGGCAGAGGGGCAGCTGGAGGGGCTGGAGAAGAGGCAGAGGGGCAGCTGGAGGGGATGCATTAGAGGCAGAGGGGCAGCTGGAGGGGCTGGAGAAGGGCATAGAGGCAGCTGGAGGGGCTGGAGAAGAGGCAGAGGGGCAGATGGAGGGGCTGGAGAAGAGGCAGAGGGGCAGCTGGAGGGGATGCAGAAGAGACAGAGAGGCAGCTGGAGGGGCTGGAGAAGAGGCAGACGGGCAGCTGGAGGGGCTGCAGAAGAGGCAAAAGGGAAGATGGACGGGCTGGAGAAGAGGCAGAGGGGCAGCTGGAGGGGCTGAGAAGAGGCAGAGGGGCAGCTGGAGGGGCAGGAGAAGAGGCAGAGAGGCAGCTGCAGGGGCTGGAGAAGAGGCAGAGGGGCAGCTGGAGGGGCTGGAGAAGAGGCAGAGAGGCAGCTGGAGGGGCTGGAGAAGAGGCAGGGGGCAGCTGGAGGGGCTGGAGAAGAGGCAGAGGGGCACCTGGAGGGGCTAGAGAAGAGGCAGAGGGGCAGCTGGAGGGGCTGGATAAGAGGCAGGGGGCAGCTGGAGGGGCTGGAGAAGAGGCACAGGGGCAGCTGGAGGGGCTGGAGAAGAGGCAGGGGGTAGCTGGAGGGGCTGGAGAAGAGGCAGAGGGGCACCTGGAGGGGCTGGAGAAGAGGCAGAGGGGCAGATGGAGGGGCTGCAGAAGAGGCAGAGGGGCAGCTGGAGGGGCTGGAGAAGAGGCAGGGGGCAGCTGGAGGGGCTGGAGAAGAGGCAGAGGGGCATCTGGAGGGACTGGAGAAGAGGCAGAGAGGCAGCTGGAGGGGCTGCAGAAGAGGCAGAGGGGCAGGTGGAGGGGCTGCAGAAGAGGCACAGGGGCAGCTGCAGGTTCTGCAGAAGAGGCACAGGGGCAGCTGGAGGGGCTGGAGAATAGGCAGAGAGGCAGCTGGAAGGGCTGCAGAAGAGGCAGAGGGGCAGCTGGAGGGGATGCATTAGAGGCAGAGGGGCAGCTGGAGGGGCTGGAGAAGGGCAGAGAGGCAGCTGGAGGGGCTGGAGAAGAGGCAGAGGCGCAGCTGGAGGGGCTGGAGAAGAGGCAGAGGGGCAGCTGGAGGGGCTGGAGAAGAGGCAGGGGGCAGCTGGAGGAGCTGGAGAAGAGGCAGAGGGGCACCTGGAGGGGCTGGAGAAGAGGCAGAGGGGCAAATGGAGGGGCTGCAGAAGAGGCAGAGGGGCAGCTGGAGGGGCTGGAGAAGAGGCAGGGGGCAGCTGGAGGGGCTGGAGAAGAGGCAGAGAGGCAGCTGGAGGGGCTGCAGAAGAGGCAGAGGGGCAGGTGGAGGGGCTGTTGAAGAGGCAGAGGGGCAGCTGGAGGGGCTGGAGAAGAGGCAGAGGGGCGGCTGGAGGGACTGGAGAAGAGGCAGAGGGGCAGCTGGAGGGGCTGGAGAAGAGGCAGAGGGGCACCTGGAGGGGCTGGAGAAGAGGCAGAGGGGCAGATGGAGGGGCTGCAGAAGAGGCAGAGGGGCAGCTGGAGGGGCTGGAGAAGAGGCAGGGGGCAGCTGGAGGGGCTGGAGAAGAGGCAGAGGGGCACCTGGAGGGGCTGGAGAAGAGGCAGAGGGGCAGCTGGAGGGGCTGGAGAAGAGGCAGAGAGGCAGCTGGAGGGGCTGCAGAAGAGGCAGAGGGGCAGGTGGAGGGGCTGTTGAAGAGGCAGAGGGGCAGCTGGAGGGGCTGGGGAAGAGGCAGAGGGGCGGCTGGAGGGACTGGAGAAGAGGCAGAGGGGCAGCTGGAGGGGCTGGAGAAGAGGCAGAGGGGCGGCTGGAGAAGAGGCAGAGGGGCAGCTGGAGGGGCTGGAGAAGATGCAGAGGGGCAGCTGGAGGGGCTGGAGAAGAGGCAGAGGGGCAGCTGGAGGGGCTGCAGAAGAGGCAGAGGGGCAGCTGGAGGGGCTGCAGAAGAGGCACAGGGGCAGCTGCAGGTTCTGCAGAAGAGGCACAGGGGCAGCTTGAGGGGCTGGAGAAGAGGCAGAGGGGCAGCTGGAAGGGCTGCAGAAGAGGCAGAGGGGCAGCTGGAGGGGATGCATTAGAGGCAGAGGGGCAGCTGGAGGGGCTGGAGAAGGGCAGAGAGGCAGCTGGAGGGGCTGGAGAAGAGGCAGAGAGGCAGCTGGAGGGGCTGGAGAAGAGGCAGAGGGGCAGATGGAGGGGCTGGAGAAGAGGCAGAGGGGCAGCTGGAGGGGATGCAGAAGAGGCAGAGAGGCAGCTGGAGGGGCTGGAGAAGAGGCAGACGGGCAGCTGGAGGGGCTGGAGAAGAGGCAGATGGGCAGCTGGAGGGGCTGGAGAAGAGGCAGAGAGGCAGCTGGAGGGGCTGGAGAAGAGGAAGAGAGGCAGCTGGAGGGGCTGGAGAAGAGGCAGAGGGGCAGATGGAGGGGCTGCAGAAGAGGCAGAGGGGCAGCTGGAGGGGCTGGAGAAGAGGCAGGGGGCAGCTGGAGGGGCTGGAGAAGAGGCAGAGGGGCAGCTGGAGGGGCTGGAGAAGAGGCAGAGAGGCAGCTGGAGGGGCTGCAGAAGAGACAGAGGGGCAGCTGGAGAGGCTGGAGAAGAGGCAGAGGGGCAGCTGGAGGGACTGGAGAAGAGGCAGAGGGGCAGCTGGAGGGGCTGGAGAAGAGGCAGAGGGACAGCTGGAGGGGCTGGAGAAGAGGCAGAGGGGCAGCTGGAGGGACTGGAGAAGAGGCAGAGGGGCAGCTGGAGGGGCTGGAGAAGAGGCAGAGGGGCAGCTGGAGAAGAGGCAGAGGGGCAGCTGGAGGGGCTGGAGAAGAGGCAGAGGGGCAGCTGGAGGGGCTGGAGAAGAGGCAGAGGGGCAGCTGGAAGGGCTGCAGAAGAGGCAGAGGGGCAGCTGGAGCGGATGCATTAGCGGCAGAGGGGCAGCTGGAGGGGCTGGAGAAGGGCAGAGAGGCAGCTGGAGGGGCTGGAGAAGAGGCAGAGAGGCAGCTGGAGAGGCTGGAGAAGAGGCAAAGGGGCAGCTGGAGGGGATGCAGAATAGGCAGAGGGGCAGCTGGAGGGGCTGGAGAAGAGGCAGAGGGGCAGCTGGAGGGACTGGAGAAGCGGTAGAGGCGCAGCTGGAGGGGCTGCAGAAGAGGCAGAGGGGCAGCTGGAGGGGCTGGAGAAGAGGCAGAGGGGCAGCTGGAGGGGCTGGAGAAGATGCAGAGAGGCAGCTGGAGGGGCTGGAGAAGAGGCAGAGGGGCAGCTGGAGGGACTGGAGAAGAGGCAGAGGGGCAGCTGGAGAAGAGGCAGAGGAGCAGCTGGAGGGGCTGGAGAAGAGGCAGAGGGGCAGCTGGAGGGGCTGGAGAAGAGGCAGAGGGGCAGCTGGAGGGGCTGGAGAAGAGGCAGAGGGGCAGCTGGAGGGGCTGGAGAAGATGCAGAGAGGCAGCTGGAGGGGCTGCAGAAGAGGCAGAGGGGCAGCTGGAGGGGCTGGAGAAGAGGCAGAGGGGCAGCTGGAGGGACTGGAGAAGAGGCAGAGGGGCAGCTGGAGAAGAGGCAGAGGAGCAGCTGGAGGGTCTGGAGAAGAGGCAGAGGGGCGGCTGGAGAAGAGGCAGAGGGGCAGCTGGAGGGTCTGGAGAAGAGGCAGAGGGGCAGCTGGAGGGGCTGGAGAAGAGGCAGGGGGCAGCTGGAGGGGCTGGAGAAGAGGCAGAGGGGCACCTGGAGGGGCTGGAGAAGAGGCAGAGGGGCAGATGGAGGGGCTGCAGAAGAGGCAGAGGGGCAGCTGGAGGGGCTGGAGAAGAGGCAGGGGGCAGCTGGAGGGGCTGGAGAAGAGGCAGAGGGGCACCTGGAGGGGCTGGAGAAGAGGCAGAGGGGCAGCTGGAGGGGCTGGAGAAGAGGCAGAGAGGCAGCTGGAGGGGCTGCAGAAGAGGCAGAGGGGCAGGTGGAGGGGCTGTTGAAGAGGCAGAGGGGCAGCTGGAGGGGCTGGGGAAGAGGCAGAGGGGAGGCTGGAGGGACTGGAGAAGAGGCAGAGGGGCAGCTGGAGGGGCTGGAGAAGAGGCAGAGGGGCGGCTGGAGAAGAGGCAGAGGGGCAGCTGGAGGGGCTGGAGAAGATGCAGAGGGGCAGCTGGAGGGGCTGGAGAAGAGGCAGAGGGGCAGCTGAAGGGGCTGCAGAAGAGGCAGAGGGGCAGCTGGAGGGGCTGCAGAAGAGGCACAGGGGCAGCTGCAGGTTCTGCAGAAGAGGCACAGGGGCAGCTTGAGGGGCTGGAGAAGAGGCAGAGGGGCAGCTGGAAGGGCTGCAGAAGAGGCAGAGGGGCAGCTGGAGGGGATGCATTAGAGGCAGAGGGGCAGCTGGAGGGGCTGGAGAAGGGCAGAGAGGCAGCTGGAGGGGCTGGAGAAGAGGCAGAGAGGCAGCTGGAGGGGCTGGAGAAGAGGCAGAGGGGCAGATGGAGGGGCTGGAGAAGAGGCAGAGGGGCAGCTGGAGGGGATGCAGAAGAGGCAGAGAGGCAGCTGGAGGGGCTGGAGAAGAGGCAGACGGGCAGCTGGAGGGGCTGGAGAAGAGGCAGATGGGCAGCTGGAGGGGCTGGAGAAGAGGCAGAGAGGCAGCTGGAGGGGCTGGAGAAGAGGCAGAGAGGCAGCTGGAGGGGCTGGAGAAGAGGCAGAGGGGCAGATGGAGGGGCTGCAGAAGAGGCAGAGGGGCAGCTGGAGGGGCTGGAGAAGAGGCAGGGGGCAGCTGGAGGGGCTGGAGAAGAGGCAGAGGGGCAGCTGGAGGGGCTGGAGAAGAGGCAGAGAGGCAGCTGGAGGGGCTGCAGAAGAGACAGAGGGGCAGCTGGAGAGGCTGGGGAAGAGGCAGAGGGGCAGCTGGAGGGACTGGAGAAGAGGCAGAGGGGCAGCTGGAGGGGCTGGAGAAGAGGCAGAGGGACAGCTGGAGGGGCTGGAGAAGAGGCAGAGAGGCAGCTGGAGGGACTGGAGAAGAGGCAGAGGGGCAGCTGGAGGGGCTGGAGAAGAGGCAGAGGGGCAGCTGGAGAAGAGGCAGAGGGGCAGCTGGAGGGGCTGGAGAAGAGGCAGAGGGGCAGCTGGAGGGGCTGGAGAAGAGGCAGAGGGACAGCTGGAAGGGCTGCAGAAGAGGCAGAGGGGCAGCTGGAGCGGATGCATTAGCGGCAGAGGGGCAGCTGGAGGGGCTGGAGAAGGGCAGAGAGGCAGCTGGAGGGGCTGCAGAAGAGGCAGAGAGGCAGCTGGAGAGGCTGGAGAAGAGGCAAAGGGGCAGCTGGAGGGGATGCAGAATAGGCAGAGGGGCAGCTGGAGGGGCTGGAGAAGAGGCAGAGGGGCAGCTGGAGGGACTGGAGAAGCGGTAGAGGCGCAGCTGGAGGGGCTGCAGAAGAGGCAGAGGGGCAGCTGGAGGGGCTGGAGAAGAGGCAGAGGGGCATCTGGAGGGGCTGGAGAAGATGCAGAGAGGCAGCTGGAGGGGCTGGAGAAGAGGCAGAGGGGCAGCTGGAGGGACTGGAGAAGAGGCAGAGGGGCAGCTGGAGAAGAGGCAGAGGAGCAGCTGGAGGGGCTGGAGAAGAGGCAGAGGGGCAGCTGGAGGGGCTGGAGAAGAGGCAGAGGGGCAGCTGGAGGGGCTGGAGAAGAGGCAGAGGGGCAGCTGGAGGGGCTGGAGAAGATGCAGAGAGGCAGCTGGAGGGGCTGCAGAAGAGGCAGAGGGGCAGCTGGAGGGGCTGGAGCAGAGGCAGAGGGGCAGCTGGAGGGACTGGAGAAGAGGCAGAGGGGCAGCTGGAGAAGAGGCAGAGGAGCAGCTGGAGGGGCTGGAGAAGAGGCAGAGGGGCGGCTGGAGAAGAGGCAGAGGGGCAGCTGGAGGGTCTGGAGAAGAGGCAGAGGGGCAGCTGGAGGGTCTGGAGAAGAGGCAGAGGGGCAGCTGGAGGGACTGGAGAAGAGGCAGAGGGGCAGCTGGAGGGGCTGGAGAAGTGCCAGAGGGGCAGCTGGAGGGGCTGGAGAAGAGGCAGAGGGGCAGCTGGAGGGGCTGGAGAAGAGGCAGAGGGGCAGCTGGAGGGACTGGAGAAGAGGCAGAGGGGCAGCTGTAGGGGCTGGAGAAGAGGCAGAGGGGCAGCTGGAGGGGCTGGAGAAGAGGCAGAGAGGCAGCTGGAGGGGCTGCAGAAGAAACAGAGGGGCAGCTGGAGGAGCTGGAGAAGAGGCAGAGGGGCAGCTGGAGGGGCTGCAGAAGAGGCAGAGGGGCAGCTGGAGGACTGTTGAAGAGGCAGAGGGGCAGCTGGAGGGGCTGCAGAAGAGGCAGAGGGGCAGCTGGAGGGGCTGCAGAAGAGGCAGAGGGGCAACTGGAGGGGCTGGAGAAGAGGCAGAGTGGCAGCTGGAGGGACTGGAGAAGAGGCAGAGGGGCAGCTGGAGAAGAGGGAGAGGGGCAGCTGGAGGGACTGGAGAAGAGGCAGAGGGGCAGCTGGAGAAGAGGCAGAGGGGCAGCTGGAGGGGCTGGAGAAGCGGCAGAGGGGCAGCTGGAGGGGCTGGAGAAGAGGCAGAGGGGCAGCTGGAGGGACTGGAGAAGAGGCAGAGGGGCAGCTGTAGGGGCTGGAGAAGAGGCAGAGGGGCAGCTGGAGGGGCTGGAGAAGAGGCAGAGGGGCAGCTGGAGGGACTGGAGAAGAGGCAGAGGGGCAGCTGGAGGGGCTGGAGAAGTGCCAGAGGGGCAGCTGGAGGGGCTGGAGAAGAGGCAGAGGGGCAGCTGGAGGGGCTGGAGAAGAGGCAGAGGGGCAGCTGGAGAAGAGGGAGAGGGGCAGCTGGAGGGACTGGAGAAGAGGCAGAGGGGCAGCTGGAGAAGAGGCAGAGGGGCAGCTGGAGGGGCTGGAGAAGAGGCAGAGGGGCAGCTGGAGGGGCTGGAGAAGGGCAGAGAGGCAGCTGGAGGGGCTGGAGAAGAGGCAGAGAGGCAGCTGGAGGGGCTGGAGAAGAGGCAAAGGGGCAGCTGGAGGGGATGCAGAATAGGCAGAGGGGCAGCTGGAGGGGCTGGAGAAGAGGCAGAGGGGCAGCTGGAGGGGCTGGTGAAGCGGTAGAGGCGCAGCTGGAGGGGCTGCAGAAGAGGCAGAGGGGCAGCTGGAGGGGCTGGAGAAGAGGCAGAGGGGCAGCTGGAGGGGCTGCAGAAGAGGCAGAGGGGCAGCTGGAGGGGCTGGAGAAGAGGCAGAGAGGCAGCTGGAGGGGCTGCAGAAGAGGCAGAGGGGCAGCTGGAGGGACTGGAGAAGAGGCAGAGGGGCAGCTGGAGGGGCTGCAGAAGAGGCAGAGGGGCAGCTGGAGGGGCTGCAGAAGAGGCAGAGGGGCAACTGGAGCGGCTGGAGAAGAGGCAGAGTGGCAGCTGGAGGGACTGGAGAAGAGGCAGAGGGGCAGCTGGAGAAGAGGGAGAGGGGCAGCTGGAGGGACTGGAGAAGAGGCAGAGGGGCAGCTGGAGAAGAGGGAGAGGGGCAGCTGGAGGGGCTGGAGAAGAGGCAGAGGGGCAGCTGGAGGGGCTGGAGAAGAGGCAGAGGGGCAGCTGGAGGGACTGGAGAAGAGGCAGAGGGGCAGCTGGAGGGGCTGGAGAAGAGGCAGAGGGGCAGCTGGAGGGGCTGGAGAAGAGGCAGAGGGGCAGCTGGAGGGACTGGAGAAGAGGCAGAGGGGCAGCTGGAGGGGCTGGAGAAGTGCCAGAGGGGCAGCTGGAGGGGCTGGAGAAGAGGCAGAGGGGCAGCTGGAGGGGCTGGAGAAGAGGCAGAGGGGAAGCTGGAGGGACTGGAGAAGAGGCAGAGGGGCAGCTGTAGGGGCTGGAGAAGAGGCAGAGGGGAAGCTGGTGGGGCTGGAGAAAAGGCAGAGAGGCAGCTGGAAAGGGTGGAGAAGAGGCAGAGAGGCAGCTGGAGGGGCTGCAGAAGAGGCAGAGGGGCAGCTGGAAAGGCTGGAGAAGAGGCAGAGGGGCAGCTGGAGGGATTGGAAAAGAGGCAGAGGGGCAGCAGGAGAAGAGGCAGAGGGGCAGCTGGAGGGGCTGGAGAAGAGGCAGAGGGGTGGCTGGACAAGAGGCAGAGGGGCAGCTGGAGGGGCTGCAGAAGAGGCAGAGGGGCAGCTGGAGGGGATGCAGAAGAGGCAGAGGGGCAGCTGGAGGGGCTGGAGAAGATGCGGAGGGGCAGCTGGAGGGGCTGGAGAAGAGGCAGAGGCGCAGCTGGAGGGGCTGCAGAAGAGGCAGAGGGGCAGCTGGAGGGGCTGTAGAAGAGGCAGAGGGGCAGCTGGAGGGGCTGTAGAAGAGGCAGAGGGGCAGCTGGAGGGGATGCAGAACAGTCAGAGGGGCAGCTGGAGGGGCTGGAGAAAAGGCAGAGAGGCAGCTGGAGGGGCTGGAGAAGAGGCAGAGGGGCAGCTGGAGGGGCTGGAGAAGAGGCAGAGGCGCAGCTGGAGGGGCTGCAGAAGAGGCAGAGGGGCAGCTGGAGGGGCTGTAGAAGAGGCAGAGGGGCAGCTGGAGGGGCTGTAGAAGAGGCAGAGGGGCAGCTGGAGGGGATGCAGAAGAGTCAGAGGGGCAGCTGCAGGGGATGCAGAAGAGTCAGAGGGGCAGCTGGAGGGGCTGGAGAAAAGGCAGAGGGGCGGGTGGAGAAGGGGCAGGGGGAAGCTGGAGGGGCTGGAGAAGATGCAGAGGGGCAGCTGGAGGGGCTGGAGAAGAGGCAGAGGGGCAGCTGGAGGGGCTACAGAAGAGGCAGAGGGGCAGATGGAGGGGCTGCAGAAGAGGCACAGGGGCAGCTGGAGGGACTGGAGAAGAGGCAGAGGGGCAGCTGGAGGGGATGCAGAAGAGGCAGAGGGGCAGCTGGAGGGGTTGGAGAAGAGACAGCGGGGCAGCTGGAGAAGAGGGAGAGGGGCAGCTGGAGGGACTGGAGAAGAGGCAGAGGGGCAGCTGGAGAAGAGGGAGAGGGGCAGCTGGAGGGACTGGAGAAGAGGCAGAGGGGCAGCTGGAGAAGAGGCAGAGGGGCAGCTGGAGGGGCTGGAGAAGAGGCAGAGGGGCAGCTGGAGGGGCTGGAGAAGAGGCAGAGGGGCAGCTGGAGGGACTGGAGAAGAGGTAGAGGGGCAGCTGGAGGGGCTGGAGAAGAGGCAGAGGGACAGCTGGAGGGGCTGGAGAAGAGGCAGAGGGGCAGCTGGAGGGACTGGAGAAGAGGCAGAGGGGCAGCTGGAGGGGCTGGAGAAGTGCCAGAGGGGCAGCTGGAGGGGCTGGAGAAGAGGCAGAGGGGCAGCTGGAGGGGCTGGAGAAGTGCCAGAGGGGCAGCTGGAGGGACTGGAGAAGAGGCAGAGGGGCAGCTGTAGGGGCTGGAGAAGAGGCAGAGGGGCAGCTGTAGGGGCTGGAGAAGAGGCAGAGGGGCAGCTGGAGGGGCTGGAGAAAAGGCAGAGAGGCAGCTGGAGGGGCTGGAGAAGAGGCGGAGGGGCAGATGGAGGGGCTGCAGAAGAGGCAGAGGGGCAGCTGGAAAGGCTGGAGAAGAGGCAGAGGGGCAGCTGGAGGGATTGGAAAAGAGGCAGAGGGGCAGCAGGAGAAGAGGCAGAGGGGCAGCTGGAGGGGCTGGAGAAGAGGCAGTGGGGCAGCTGGAGAAGAGGCAGAGGGGCAGCTGGAGGGGCTGGAGAAGAGGCAGAGGGGCAGCTGGAGGGGCAGGAGAAGAGGCAGAGAGGCAGCTGGAGGGGCTGGAGAAGAGGCAGAGAGGCAGCTGGAGGGGCTGGAGCAGAGGGGCAGCTGGAGGGGCTACAGAAGAGGCAGAGGGGCAGCTGGAGGGGCTGCAGAAGAGGCACAGGGGCAGCTTCAGGGTCTGCAGAAGAGGCAGAGGGGCAGCTGGAGGGGCTGGAGAAGAGGCAGAGGGGCAGCTGGAAGGGCTGCAGAAGAGGCAGAGGGGCAGCTGGAGCGGATGCATTAGAGGCAGAGGGGCAGCTGGAGGGGCTGGAGAAGGGCAGAGAGGCAGCTGGAGGGGCTGGAGAAGAGGCAGAGAGGCAGCTGGAGAGGCTGGAGAAGAGGCAAAGGGGCAGCTGGAGGGGATGCAGAATAGGCAGAGGGGCAGCTGGAGGGGCTGGAGAAGAGGCAGAGGGGCAGCTGGAGGGACTGGAGAAGTGGTAGAGGCGCAGCTGGAGGGGCTGCAGAAGAGGCAGAGGGGCAGCTGGAGGGGCTGGAGAAGAGGCAGAGGGGCAGCTGGAGGGGCTGGAGAAGATGCAGAGAGGCAGCTGGAGGGGCTGGAGAAGAGGCAGAGGGGCAGCTGGAGGGACTGGAGAAGAGGCAGAGGGGCAGCTGGAGAAGAGGCAGAGGAGCAGCTGGAGGGGCTGGAGAAGAGGCAGAGGGGCAGCTGGAGGGGCTGGAGAAGAGGCAGAGGGGCAGCTGGAGGGGCTGGAGAAGAGGCAGAGGGGCAGCTGGAGGGGCTGGAGAAGCGGTAGAGGCGCAGCTGGAGGGCCCGCAGAAGAGGCAGAGGGGCAGCTGGAGGGGCTGGAGAAGAGGCAGAGGGGCAGCTGGAGGGGCTGGAGAAGAGGCAGAGGGGCAGCTGGAGGGGCTGGAGAAGAGGCAGAGGGGCAGCTGGAGGGGCTGGAGAAGGGCAGAGAGGCAGCTGGAGAGGCTGGAGAAGAGGCAAAGGGGCAGCTGGAGGGGATGCAGAATAGGCAGAGGGGCAGCTGGAGGGGCTGGAGAAGAGGCAGAGGGGCAGCTGGAGGGACTGGAGAAGTGGTAGAGGCGCAGCTGGAGGGGCTGCAGAAGAGGCAGAGAGGCAGCTGGAGGGGCTGGAGAAGAGGCAGAGGGGCAGCTGGAGGGGCTGGAGAAGATGCAGAGAGGCAGCTGGAGGGGCTGGAGAAGAGGCAGAGGGGCAGCTGGAGGGACTGGAGAAGAGGCAGAGGGGCAGCTGGAGAAGAGGCAGAGGAGCAGCTGGAGGGGCTGGAGAAGAGGCAGAGGGGCAGCTGGAGGGGCTGGAGAAGAGGCAGAGGGGCAGCTGGAGGGGCTGGAGAAGAGGCAGAGGGGCAGCTGGAGGGGCTGGAGAAGCGGTAGAGGCGCAGCTGGAGGGGCTGCAGAAGAGGCAGAGGGGCAGCTGGAGGGGCTGGAGAAGAGGCAGAGGGGCAGCTGGAGGGGCTGGAGAAGAGGCAGAGGGGCAGCTGGAGGGGCTGGAGAAGAGGCAGAGGGGCAGCTGGAGGGGCTGGAGAAGAGGCAGAGGGGCAGCTGGAGGGGCTGGAGAAGATGCAGAGAGGCAGCTGGAGGGACTGGAGAAGAGGCAGAGGGGCAGCTGGAGAAGAGGCAGAGGAGCAGCTGGAGGGGCTGGAGAAGAGGCAGAGGGGCGGCTGGAGAAGAGGCAGAGGGGCAGCTGGAGGGGCTGGAGAAGAGGCAGAGGGGCAGCTGGAGGGGCTGGAGAAGAGGCAGGGGGCAGCTGGAGGGACTGGAGAAGAGGCAGAGGGGCAGCTGGAGGGGCTGGAGAAGAGGCAGAGGGGCAGCAGGAGGGCCTGCAGAAGAGGCAGAGGGGCAGCTGGAGGGGCTGGAGAAGAGGCAGAGGGGCAGCTGGAGGGGCTGGAGAAGAGGCAGAGGGGCAGCTGGAGGGGCTGGAGAAGAGGCAGAGGGGCAACTGGAGGGGCTGGAGAAGAGGCAGAGGGGCAGCTGGAGGGACTGGAGAAGAGGCAGAGGGGCAGCTGGAGAAGAGGGAGAGGGGCAGCTGGAGGGACTGAAGAAGAGCCAGAGGGGCAGCTGGAGAAGAGGCAGAGGGGCAGCTGGAGGGGCTGGAGAAGAGGCAGAGGGGCAGCTGGAGGGGCTGGAGAAGCGGTAGAGGCGCAGCTGGAGGGGCTGCAGAAGAGGCAGAGGGGCAGCTGGAGGGGCTGGAGAAGAGGCAGAGGGGCAGCTGGAGGGGCTGGAGAAGATGCAGAGTGGCAGCTGGAGGGGCTGGAGAAGAGGCAGAGGGGCAGCTGGAGGGACTGGAGAAGAGGCAGAGGGGCAGCTGGAGAAGAGGCAGAGGAGCAGCTGGAGGGGCTGGAGAAGAGGCAGAGGGGCAGCTGGAGGGGCTGGAGAAGAGGCAGAGGGGCAGCTGGAGGGGCTGGAGAAGAGGCAGAGGGGCAGCTGGAGGGGCTGGAGAAGATGCAGAGAGGCAGCTGGAGGGGCTGCAGAAGAGGCAGAGGGGCAGCTGGAGGGGCTGGAGAAGAGGCAGAGGGGCAGCTGGAGGGGCTGGAGAAGAGGCAGAGGGGCAGCTGGAGGGGCTGCAGAAGAGGCAGAGGGGCAACTGGAGGGGCTGGAGAAGAGGCAGAGGGGCAGCTGGAGAAGAGGGAGAGGGGCAGCTGGAGGGACTGAAGAAGAGCCAGAGGGGCAGCTGGAGAAGAGGCAGAGGGGCAGCTGGAGGGGCTGGAGAAGAGGCAGAGGGGCAGCTGGAGGGGCTGGAGAAGCGGTAGAGGCGCAGCTGGAGGGGCTGCAGAAGAGGCAGAGGGGCAGCTGGAGGGGCTGGAGAAGAGGCAGAGGGGCAGCTGGAGGGGCTGGAGAAGATGCAGAGAGGCAGCTGGAGGGGCTGGAGAAGAGGCAGAGGGGCAGCTGGAGGGACTGGAGAAGAGGCAGAGGGGCAGCTGGAGAAGAGGCAGAGGAGCAGCTGGAGGGGCTGGAGAAGAGGCAGAGGGGCAGCTGGAGGGGCTGGAGAAGAGGCAGAGGGGCAGCTGGAGGGGCTGGAGAAGAGGCAGAGGGGCAGCTGGAGGGGCTGGAGAAGAGGCAGAGGGGCAGCTGGAGGGGCTGGAGAAGATGCAGAGAGGCAGCTGGAGGGGCTGCAGAAGAGGCAGAGGGGCAGCTGGAGGGGCTGGAGAAGAGGCAGAGGGGCAGCTGGAGGGGCTGGAGAAGATGCAGAGAGGCAGCTGGAGGGGCTGGAGAAGAGGCAGAGGGGCAGCTGGAGGGACTGGAGAAGAGGCAGAGGGGCAGCTGGAGAAGAGGCAGAGGAGCAGCTGGAGGGGCTGGAGAAGAGGCAGAGGGGCGGCTGGAGAAGAGGCAGAGGGGCAGCTGGCGGGTCTGGAGAAGAGGCAGAGGGGCAGCTGGAGGGGCTGGAGAAGAGGCAGAGGGGCAGCTGGAGGGACTGGAAAAGAGGCAGAGGGGCAGCTGGAGGGGCTGGAGAAGTGCCAGAGGGGCAGCTGGAGGGGCTGGAGAAGAGGCACAGGGGCAGCTGCAGGGTCTGCAGAAGAGGCAGAGGGGCAGCTGGAGGGGCTGGAGAAGAGGCAGAGGGGCAGCTGGAAGGGCTGCAGAAGAGGCAGAGGGGCAGCTGGAGCGGATGCATTAGAGGCAGAGGGGCAGCTGGAGGGGCTGGAGAAGGGCAGAGAGGCAGCTGGAGGGGCTGGAGAAGAGGCAGAGAGGCAGCTGGAGGGGCTGGAGAAGAGGCAAAGGGGCAGCTGGAGGGGATGCAGAATAGGCAGAGGGGCAGCTGGAGGGGCTGGAGAAGAGGCAGAGGGGCAGCTGGAGGGGCTGGAGAAGAGGCAGAGGGGCAGCTGGAGGGGCTGCAGAAGAGGCAGAGGGGCAGCTGGAGGGGCTGCGGAAGAGGCACAGGGGCAGCTGAAGGGGGCTGCAGAAGGGGTAGAGGGGCACCTGGCCATGCCCACCCAGTCACATGACCACCAAATCACATCAACCCGGTCATGTGAGCAGCAAGCTATGCCCAGCCAGCAAGCCACACCAGCCAATCACGTGACCAGAAATCCATGCCCACCCAGTCACAGGCCAGCAAGCCACAGTATCAAATTAGGCCATGCCCACATAAATTTGAATCCCACCCCTGGGTGGGGGGCACCGTGGATGCGTTTATTGCACCAAGGGGGCGGTGGAGTGAAAAAGTTTGGGAACCACTGATCTAATCTAATCTAATTAAAGAATTAAAAGTTACAAAGTGGTATAGTACTCTTATTTAATATTGTTAGACTGCCTGTCAGGTGTGAACAAACAATTTCATATGTGAAGGTCCAATTAAACTGGTTTATTGTTAAAAACCTGCACAGGAATTTTCTCAACTAATGATCAGCACTTGCTTGGAGGTTGATAAGAGTTAGTGAAATTCAAGGGGGGTGGGTTAGACTTAGTTTGTTTGTGGCTACATAGGAATTCTAGACTGATCCCTCTTTTAACTCTGTCCCTAGATTCTGCCACTCCTTCTCCTACAACTTCAAAGCTGATGAAGAAATACAACAACATGAACTGCTTGGACAATGTGCATATATATTGGTGGGTGGGAAAGAGCTGAGACTTGTCAACTTTTCATTTGCTGCAGCTCTCTTTGAAAGCAATATTTGTGCCTCGCCTAGACAGCAGGTATTGTTCTCTCTTTCTCTCTCTCCACCTATAGAATGAGATAATTCTTAGATTTTCAGATAAAAAAATGGTCCTGAGTTTGTTGCATTTGTTTTGGTAGTGGCTTTTTTCCCAGCCTACCTTTTTTTAAACTTGTTTTTATTTTTCTGTTTTATGTGCTTGGCACAAATCTCATGGAGGCAAAATCATTCAGAGGCTGCACAGGAAGAAAGGGAGAAGTAATAAAGAAAAAAATTGCATAATCAAGGCCTCCCCACCACCAAAAATAAATCTCCTTCGATCTTTTCATGGGCTGCAAGTTTTATTATCTTTAATGACATAAAATCCATCCATCCAACCAATATCAGTAAAGAGACGCCTAAGGATTTCCAAAGCAAAAAGCACCTGTCTTAAATTATTTCATTAAACCCACATTTCACAGTGCTGGGACAATAATTAGATTACATGGTATTTTGTGAGTTTTTATTTGGTCAAGAGAGGAAGAGAAAATATGATTTTATTATAAATTTGCATATTGCACTATATAGATTCAAGCATAGTTTGAAGAGCTCTTTAGCTCATTATTAGCTTTTTTTTTTGCTCATAATGTAACAAATATTTATCACTCCTGAATTAGCAACCCTACTAGAAGTGTCCAAGAGGCAATCCTGGCCAAAGAGCCTTCTTTGCACATGAATGCATGCTCAAAAGATCAGGCAATGGCCTTCAGGAAGTGATTTTACTGAAACTTCAAGACATGGCTATTACACTGCACTGCACAACAGTTTTGGAGGGTCATTTACATATGCTTTACATAGTTCTGTCTTTACACACCATATAGAGATGGAATTTTCCATCAGTGATGAAATATTTCCATTAAAACACATAAACCCTAATTCTGAGTCCCTCATATCTTTTTTATCTCTAAGCATGGGACTTGTTTTGGCCTTTCAGCCTAGAACATCTGAGAAGATTTTACTATGCAGTCAAGCCTATATGATAAGATGGAACAATGGTAATTTTGAAGGATTTATTTATCTATCTGGATCCTTATTTCAGGGCTGCCAACCTTGAGTGATAGTTCGGAGTGAGACACTGCGAGGGAGCGGAGCGACCGAGGGGGGGGGGGGGATGGTGTGGAAGGGGGGTGTCCCCCCTTCCACGGTAGGGAGCTTTGACAATTTTACATTTTAAATGGTGCAATCTGATGCATACTTTAGTCATGATTTGGACATATACATACATACATACATGCAAGCAGCACCAATGTACTTGAACCGGATTTGTAAGATATTAATAATGCAGTTCACTGACCATGAATAATTGAAGTTCCTGACTTGTAACTGCAGTATTCTACCTCAACTGACTTTATTAGCTTAGTGATGTACTATAGACCACTATAGGATGAATTCAATGTGCAACAAAAAGACAAAAAACCCGAAACAACTACAGAGATAATGCAAATACATCAATGGGTATTCTTCTTTCTGTATCAAATACCATACTACATGCCAATATCAAATGCTATAGTCTCAGTCTTTAATTATATACTAACTTGTTGACTGAAATAGGGGTTCATAATTTCAGACATGTATAAACTAAACATTTAATCGAATAATGAGTGCTTCATATAAATATACATATTGTTAACTGTAAAACTCATCTACTGTATACCTGCTTCCTATGATTTTATTCCTAATTAGAAGAACCTAAAAATAAGTCAGATACAGCAGAGGGCTTTGTGGCGCCAAGTGTGGCGTCTGTGGCATATTGCCTACCCCTACAGTGGCAAAGGTGCTTAAAATGCAAAGCATTTTTGTCAGTGAGCCCTGTGCCATATGTGCTGGGCTAGAGCCACCTTGGGCCTGCCAAGGGTTAGATAGGTGCAGGCTTTCCAGGAACAAAATGCAGCGATGGCCCCAATCACCACTTTCCTGTCTGGCAGCTTCCCAAGATTCAAAACTCTTGCCAGCAGAAAGGTGGCCATCACGACAGCCTTTTGTCCCTCAAGTTCCTCAACCCATGGCTAAATAACGTGGTTGGTGGATTGTTGAGCCCCGGCCCTACCGGTGACCCATTGAGGCTGTCGAGCCCGCTCGGGAAGCAGTCGGTCACCTTACTAGCCTAGCTAGCCCTGTGGATGATACCTAGTTTGGGTAACGAAACGTGGGTGCAAGACGACACGCAAACTCAGAGAGCACCAAGGAGCCCTAACTTTCCCCCGCCCCCGCCGCAGTCTCCTTAAACTGGGCTTCTTGGAAAGAGGTTTCCATGGGGGTTGTTGACTCTTATCGAAAGGAATGGGATTCAGAAATAAAACTTCTGCTAGCAAACGCGTGCGAGAAACCTGGCCTGCTTAAGACTGCCCCCCTTCCCTTGAAGAGGGAAGCGGTTCGTGGGCACCTTGGCTCCCCCCGCCCCGCCCCGGCTGCTCCTCCTTTCTAGGGGAGGTGACTTGTTGAATTTAAAACCTGAAGGGCGAACTTCACACCTGGCGCTCTTTCTTCAAGCAGGCGCGCCGGCACAGGCGGGGAGACCGCGGCATCTGGAGCTGCGCGGGTGTCCCACGCCGGGAAAGAGGCGGAGCGCCTCCTCGTTGCCTTTCGTTCCGCTCCTCCTCGCCTTGGATTTGCAGCGGGAGGCTCCCCTTCTCTCTCTCTCTCTCTTTCCCAGAGCGACAGCACCGACGAGGACGAGGAGGAGGAGGAGGCGGCTCCAGGGAGCGCCCGCCTCCTTCGCTGCCGAGCGCGGTGCACACGGGGCATGGAGCCTGCCTGAGCCAGTCCGTGGGGTAGCTGCTGCTGCAGCACAACATGGAGGCGGCAGCGAGTGCCCCGGGCGGGAAGAAGCCTCCTGCTCTTCGCTTTCCTGAAGCGATTTGCTAATGATCGGCATCGTGACAGTTACGGGACGCTGGCAGAAGGATTAAGGCGGGAAAAGAGGCGCGGTGGGGTGGCTGGGCAGGGCGGGGCGGCGCTGGGAGCTCATCCTTCTCCTAAACTAAGGGGAATATTCGGAATATAATCAGAGAATGTAGGGATATTTTTGTACATTCCATGATTTTGGGGGTTTAGCGTGAGATTTTGTTTATCAGAGTGAGACAGTCAAAATTGATTGAATTGCGTGAGTCTCACGCTGATTGCGTGAGAGTTGGCAGCCCTGTTATTTGATTCATCTAAAGAAGTTATCGAGTCAGGAATAAGATATGTTCAAGCAAACAATCAAGCTCAGAGATCACCAAGGACCCCATAGATAAATGAGAATGGACACATCTTCAACAAGGTATCTACTACAGAACAGATATATAAAGAAAGGGACAGTTTTCCAGATCATAAAGGTAATAGCAGGTATTTAAGTTACAATCAATAAACAGCTGACAACTAATACTGTCATTTCACTGTGGACTAATTCTGGATATTGTTTCCATTTAGCTTAAAACTTTTAAAAACTCATCTTTCTGATGTGAGATGTTTGGAGTTTTTTTAAGTCTCAGATTTTCAGGAATTTCCATGAAGTCTTCATTAGTAAGCTAGTAGCTACCTGTTTCTCTCAGGTGATAATGAGAGTATCTTCAGAGGTATTCTGATCCTAGAGTTGTTTCATATTGAATGGTCCAACTGTGGTGGCACAGTGGTTAGAATGCAGTACTGCAGGGTAATTCTGCCAACTGCCAGCAGTTCGATTCTCACCAGCTCAAGATTGACTCAGCCTTCCATTCTTTCAAGCTTGGTAAAATGAGAACCCAGATTGTGTGGGCAATGTGCTGATTCTGTAAACTGCTTAGAGAGTGCTATGAAGCATTATATAAGTTTAAGTGCTTTTGCTATTGCTATTGCTAATTTCTTCCCTCAGGGTTCAGTTAACACTACCTACCTAGCCATTATTATTTCATGTTGTCACTTAATTTTCTGTTATGTACTTTACAATTTTCTTTTTATTTTACCAATTACTAAAGTAAAGGTAAAGGTTTCCCCTGCAAGCCATGTCTGACTCTAGATGATGTGCTCCTATCTGATTCATAGCTAAAGAGCCAGCTTTGTTCAATGACACTTCTGTGATCATGTGGCTGGCATGGCTGTACATGGAATTCTGTTATTTTCCCAATTTATCTGCTTGCATTTGCAGACTTTTGAACTGCTATGTTGGCATGAGCTGGAGAAAGTAACAGAAGTTCATTCTGTCACATGGTACTTAGGTCTCCAACTGCCAAGCTTCTAGTCAAGAAACCCAGCATCTTAACCGCTCGGCCACTGCACTCTTTCCAATAATTATTTGTTCATAGAATTACATTGGCTGGTAGATCGTGAAATATGTGCAACTGATATTTTCAATGTTTTTTTAAATACTGGTGAGATGAATTTATTCCAAAATTCTGTTTGTTCATAATTAACTGATTTCCATAAAGGTAACTTGTCTGTGATTACACAGACAATTTTGAACATGCATGAATGAAATAAGAACTTTCAGGCAAGACACAAGAGACTCTGTTCTTCCTGTGGAATGGCTTGTTTCAAAGAATGTTAAATTTAAAAGGGCTGTCAACACTTTTGGGGGGAAAAACCTGATTTTTCTAAGACTTCAGTTCTAACTAAAGCAAAGGATTCTTAGAAGAAACAAGCACACCTAATGCATTCATAGTGTTGCTTTGATATGGATATGTTGATTTATGCAAGGTGTCACAATATATCACCCCAAAATTAATAATAGAATAAAAGAAGACACAAAATACAAAATACAAAAACCAAGCCATTTAAAAGAAGTGTAAAATCCCTTAGAAATTCTGATAGGTGTTGAGAGAACTAGATTTATCTGAAGAATTCCATGTTTCAAGGGTCTTCTTGGGGTGTTCTGTTGGTGATAGCTATCTTTCCTTTCACAGAGGTCAAAGAAAACAAAGGAGGGAATCTCAAAAGACAAAGAGAATCTGTATTTATATCCGGTGGATCTCAACTGTGCAAAAGGTGGTACAGAAATGACAAGATAGCCAGTTTACAGATTTTGAAGTGCAAAAGGTGGTACAGAAATGACAAAATAGCCAGTTTACAGATTAACAGAGTTGGAAGGGACTTTGTAGGTCATCTAGTCCAACCCCCTGCTGAAGCAGGAGACCCTATAACAATTTCTGACAAATGGCAGTTCAATCTCTTCTGGAAAGCCTTCAGTGATGAAGCTCCCACAACTTCCGAGGGCAAGCTGTTCCATTGGTTGATTGTTCTCACTGTCAGAATGTTTCTCCTTATTTCCAGGTTAAATCTCTCCTTGTTCAGTTTCCATCCATTATTCCTTGTCTGACCTTCAGGTTCTTTAGAAAATAGCTTGACCCCTTCCTCTCTGTAGCAGCCTTTCAGTTTTGCTAGGATGATATAGGCATGATTATTCATCATCATACTGTGATTTAATGAAGTAAATATTTTTCCTTTGCTTTCTTAACATGTCTTCTTTTGCGACTTTGTTGAGCTTGATTTGAGAGCTCCATAAGAAGACAGGCAGCCAAAGTCAGTGAAGCTGAACAGATGAGAGAATATCAGGAGCGTATTGCAAAGAACAGGGCACATGATACCAGCTCAGGTTTCTTTTCAATTGGCTTGAAGCTTGAAAGCAGATAATCAAGGTGCAGAAAGAAGAGTTATATATTTTCTGATAGGATCAACTGACAACAAAAAAGTGTGTTTGTGTGTGTTGTGTGTGTGTGTGTGTGAGAGAGAGAGAGAGAGAGAGAGAGAGTGATCTCTCAGGACAGTAATTTTAAATCATGGTCTGCAACAGGACTTTAAGAAGGAGAGATCTGATCAATGAAGAATGGCTAGCAGCAGAAATGGGGAGAGAGACATCCACAGATGCTATTATTCATAAATGATTTATTGACAGGAAAGGGTGGGATGGAGAGAATACGTGCACAAGAATAATGTCTGTGGTGTCACTGGAGGCTGTTGAGACAATTACTGACTGTAAGAGGCCAGTGGCTGCTGCTAATAAAACTATTTCAAAGATACAATTTAAATTGTCAAAGGATCTGACAAAATGCATGTTAACACTCAGTGAGAATCTTGTACTTCTATGTTTCTGTTTCCCCAAAAAGCATATTTACCTTTTGGAAAGAAAAGGGTCACAGGAGACCATGGGGGAAGACAAAAATAGTCTGAAGCTAAAGCAAGTGATGTTGCTGGACTGACATCAAAATACGTTGTCAAAAGTAGCTCAAGGGAAGCTTGGAGGTTTGTGGTGGTGGTGAGGGATGTGATATCAGCCTGGATGTTACAGATGAACTTTAGAGAAGATAATTCAGAAAGTAGGTACTAGTGAAACAAGGGAGTATAATATTTGAAAAGGGAAGACATATCACAGGAAGGATGCAATAGGAAAAATAGGTAGCAAACTTCCATAAGATGCTGTTGGTGCATCTTTCAATGCTGCTCACTGA
Source organism: Hydrophis major (assembly GCA_033807585.1). Classification (NCBI taxonomy): domain Eukaryota; kingdom Metazoa; phylum Chordata; class Lepidosauria; order Squamata; family Elapidae; genus Hydrophis; species Hydrophis major. The sequence continues at coordinate 22,301,219 of CM066330.1, forward strand.
ATTTGTAGGACGACACACTAGTTAATAAAAGCCTTGTATTGCTGGATCTAAGGCATAAAACAACTAGTTTACCATGTCCCTGATGGATTGCCATTTGTGACAAACAAGTCGTAATTTACTTCACAAGATGCTCAGTGAGGTTTTGTGCAGAAAAAATAGATAGATATGCATATACCATTGGAAGCATACTTACCACTGTTATTTTTATATAGCACTCTTAATATCTATGGAGGTTTGCAAATATGATTTAGTCCATATAAATCCTATATTGAGATCAGCTTGATTTTGTTTTGTTTTCTCCCTTCCATTAAATTTTGTCCAGTTCTGGCAATCTGCCTGGAAAAGTCCCTGAAGTTTTCTTGGCAAGGTTTTTCAGAAGTGATTTTCCCTCACTTCCTTCCTAGGGCTGGGAGAAAGTGACTGGCCCAAGGTCACATAAGCCCAGCTGTTTATGTCCCTAAACAAGGACATGAATGCATGGTCTTCTGGTTTTTAGCCCACTACCTTAACCAGTACACCAAACTGGCTCTCCACGTGTGATTTGCAGAGGGGTAAAATTAACTGTTATTTACATATTGCAAATAACCTAATAATTGGTGCTAAGAACCAGGTATCTTCTACACTGACTCTTCTCTTATTCCACCAGTTATTGCTTCTATACTATGTAGAAATTCCAATATTAATCCTTCAAATCTTCCACCATGAAATACTTTCACACTCTAAGAAATATCTCACTGTGATTTATTTTGAAAAATATCAAGCATTTTTGTTTAATTTCTTATGTAATGAAAGAGTTGGTCATTTATTTTAATTTAATCACCATTAGTCTATCCAAAAGTGACAAAATTAACTATTTTTTTCCCCAAATTCTTTGTTTGGGAACATTTACCTTTGTTTTTGGTCAAATTGCAAGGGAGTTCACGAAGAAAACAGCCATTCAAGTGAAGTCAATTACAGGTATGATAATAGAAAAAGGGATGGAACTTTGGTTTCTCATATAGAGTTTACATCTTGACTTTTTTTTGATGCAGATGTCACTGAACAGTTACTTTATCAAAGTAGAAAGCACCCTTCTATTATTGCTAAAGACCAGCAAAGCCAACATGGGATAAAATGCAGTGGTGCTATTCTATTGGTTCATCCTGGTTCTGCAGAGCTGGTAGCAGCGATGAGCAGCAGAGACCAAACTGGTTCTCTCTGCCAATCTGCTATTGGGCCCACCTGCCAACCTGGGCTCCCATACTCACCTTTATCCTCTGAATTTGAAGCACAGCTGCTTTGTGCGGCACAGAAGAGTGCTACGCGGCAGCTGGAGAAGTGACCGGGATTGTGCAGGCTTGCAGGAGGTGAGTTAGAATATCTCTGCACCTGCACAAATGCCTCTGTGTCTGCACAAAGTGAGAGTTTGGCACACACGTGCATACAAAGTGTGTGCACGCACACAAAGCACATCCATCAAGCCACGCCCACCAAACCGGTGGTAAAAATATTTGAATCCCACCACTGGTAAAATGTTTTTAAGATATCACAATCATCCACTTCTCTTCTCATTTTTTTTTTTTCATTGAAAAGGGGAGAAATGAAAAGAGAGTGGGACAGATATAATCCTAAGAACAATCTTGAAATCTCTTGGTTCTCATAACCAATAAAGGCCAGTTGCCATGGTTGCCACCTATTTTAATAGAATTACAGAATTTCAGAGTTGGAAGTTACTTTGGAGGTCTTCTAGTCTAATCTCCTGCTCAACCAGGAAATCTTATACCATTTCAGTCAAATGGTTCTCGCATATCTTCTTTAAAAATCACCATATTGGAGCACCTAGAACTTCTGGAGGGAATTTGCTCCATTGATTAATTGTTCTAGCTGTCAGGAAATCCTTAGTTCTATGTTATTTCTCTCCTTGATTGGTTTCCACCCATTGCTTCTTGTCCTGCTTTCAGGTGCTTTGGAAAACAGGTTGACCCTCTCTTCTTTGTGGTGGACTTAAATATTGGAATATTTCTAACATATTATCCCCAATGCTTCCCCCCATTAAACTAGACATACCCAATTCCTGCTACCCTTCTTCCTGTGTTTTATCTTCCAATCTCCTATTATCTTTGTTGCTTTTTTCTGTACTTCAAAGACAATTAACATCATCCATTTTTGGACAGCTTGTTTTTGTTATACTTCTTGCACATTTGTCTTTTCATTAAAGGTTCTATGGACATGTAGACTCAAAGCAATAGCTCAGAAAAGAAAAAAGAGAATGAAGACAACAGAAAAAGCAGATGGACAGAACTTTTGATTCCAAGAAACAAACAAACAGAAGAGATGAGCCCAATTCACAGAAGAGGAATAGATGAAAAATGTTAGCTTAGCGAGCAAAGAAGGAAAACTTTAGAAATCTAAAGACAAAGGGGAAAATATAATAGTTCACCGAACTTCAGTCACCAGGACACTTGGATTCTATTTTATTGCAATAATAAAATGTACAAAGCCACAATAAAGACAGTTATTACCTCCACTGAGAACTCTGATTCTTCATAATGTTTCTGAAACACAACAGTATTGGAACATTGGTGGATCATATTTCTAACCTTGAAATTATTTCCAGAGAAGCAAAACCAGGAATATTTCACAAAAAATACTTAATATTGTTTAAGAGTACAATCTGATCCAGTAAAGGGATCATAAGGTAATTTGAATTTCTCCTTCTGAGACTGGTGGAGACAGAGGGCTTTCAAGGCCACTGTTCCCAAGACCAGATTTCTCAGTGTCTGAACGATCAGAAACAACCAGCTGCTGGATGCACCTTTTGAATCCAGTATTTCATTGGGATATATTTTGTGCAGCAGTGCCTTTTCCTTATAGCAAGGAATGAACAATCTTTTAAAAACAAAGCATTATATGTACTTATTTATTTAGCAAATGTATATGATTACCTATCTTAGAAAACTGAATACTTAGAGTTTGTTACCACCCCTGGAATGCTTCAAATCAATGGAGAAAACCTAAAGAAGGTGGACATTTTTCAGTATCTGGGATCCCATCTCCAAGGCAATGGCAACATCAATGGTGAGGTGCAAGCAAGGGTGAATGCAGCCTGGATGCATTGACAAGAACTCACTGGTGTGCTATGTGACAGACAAATGCAAATCTGTCTTGAATCTAAGATTTACAAGATAACTATCCCATCTGTTTGCCACTGAATGCTGAGCATCAACAACAGAGACCGAAAACTATCTCCATGCCATGGAAATTTGAATGCTGTGTTAGATATTGGGCATCTCCCTTCTTGACCACATCACAAATGACACCATTCAACAGAATTTTGGTGTGGCACCAATTATAGAGAAGATGAGAGAAGGCTAGTTCCACTGGTATGGACATGCCCAGAAAGCAGCAACTCCCACCATTGCCAAGACTGCCTAACAACTAGAAGTCTGGTGACCTTGCAGACATCCAAAATAGAAATGGAAAGCACCATCAACAAAGATATGCAAGCCACAGGTCTGCTTCCTGGAGATGCATCTGACCATGCAAAGTGGTGCTCAATGATCTGAAAAGTGGAGTCTGCATTTGTGGGAATACACTAGGAAGAAGAAGAAATGACTTCCTATCTTAAATGTAGGGCATAAGGCTTTTATAAAGCTGTAAATGGTATTGCCAAATTCTGAAAAGTTTATTGTAAATGTTTTCGTGTTAAGTTAAAGATGCATCCTATCCTAGCATTTCACTTTTCAAAAAAAGCCATGATTTTGTTCCTTTTCTTGTTAATATAATTCCAAATGACATTGCTTTGTATATGAATGGTAACTACAGTACTTTTTTCCCAGCAAAATTATGTGTGAAAGAGCTCTTTCTCCTTAATATTGATGACATGATTCTTATTTTTCACACCAAGGGTGAACTGTATAGAATGTTATCATTCTTAGTCAAACAGCATCCTCAAAACTTGCTATCAATTATAGTCAAACTGAGGTTGGTACTCACTTAACACATATTAACCCTGCTTCCCATTATTTTTTTTTTGAAACAATTTCCAATAAAATTCAAAAAGTTTTAATGGCAAGTTACAACTAATTCATACAGAACATACATTAAAATGTTATATAAATGATGCAATATACAAGAGCAACAGCAATACTAGGGTACTTAAAATTTTATGTATGTATGTATGTATTATTCAATTTGTACAGCCTTATATACTAGCAATATAATTTAACAAATTATTGAAAGGCCAAAAGTAAAAAAAATCCTGAAATATAAATAAAGAATTTTTAGATCAGGATTCCCCAACCTCCGATTCATGGCCTATTCACAAGTGGGTCATGGGCTGATGCACACACAACATGCACAGCTCAACTTGTTCGAGTGGGGGCTCAGTGTGCATGTCCATGCATGCGCAGTTTAGTGTCAGCATTCCAGAAAAACCCAACACCAATTAAAAACTCTGAGACAGGCATTTTTTCAAAGTTTCCTTTTATTAGAGTAGTTATACTGGCACATCTGGGAAAACCAGATTTTGAAAGTTCCTGTCATGTCCCTGTCAGAATCTGATTCCGAAGAGAAGGCCGAGCAGCTGACAGGGAATGGGAATGTGGCTCTGGTGGCTGTGGAAGAAACTGGGGAAGGGCAAAGTCCGGCTGGGCAGAGCAGAGTAGAGGTAGAGCAAGGCAGAGGGAATTCAGAGGAAGATCCAGGCCCACCCCCTCTTCATCCTAGGGCACACAGGGAGGAATGGAGAAGGGAGCAATGTGAGTTGCATGGCTTATGGGGGAGGAAAGAGCCCTGATTCCCTTTATTAGCTGTAGCTGGGAACACAGTGTTTAAAAAGGGAAGTTGCGAACAGCAACTCATGGGAAGCAAATAGTGAGTTATCTTTTACGATCGAGGCTTATCTGGGTTCCTGGCGTCTTCCCAACTGTGTGTGTTTGGTTGGCCTTTGAAGTCTGCATTTCCTTATCTTGTCCAGTTAATTGCTGCAGTGTGGTTTGCATGGATTTTTATTTACAGTTTATATGTATTTTGTTTTTGGACTGAATTTCCTCCACTTAAAGACTGTTTTTGGTAGAGTTTTTTCTCCAGCCAAAGATAACTGGACATTGGGGACAAAGTTGAAGGTATTAAAGGGACTCTTCTTATGTGACTGTGTTGCCTTTGTGCCATGCCCCGGGTTATCACAGTTCCAGGTTTTCCTCCAATAAGTAAAAAATTACAAATCAACCCCCTGCACCCATCATTCCATCACATGCCCAATCACCATCCATTCCAACTTGAGACATCCCCTCTACTACTCCTCAGCCAGGTGCAGGAATAACATGATCTTAACTTTAAAGAAGAATGCTATTATTTCTAACCATATACACTTCATGAAATCCCCTCTCCCAACTTCCCACGCTCAAGAATGTGGCAGCATGGAAGCTTCTGGGGCTAATATAGCTTCCAAAGCTGACATTTGACTTGCAATTGAGCAGCCCTCCATTTGTGTTAGTCAAGCTGCGTGCACATGCCAACCTATCACTCATGTGAGTTGAGCAACATATGCGTGTGTATGTACCAGCCCACCACTCACACAGGCTGATTCCCCTCCCCCCACAAGCTGGGTCACCAAGCCACAAAGATTGATGTTTTAGATAACTTTTTTTTTAATTTAACTATTTCTTATAGAAACTTATAGAACTTTTCCTATCTCTACCTGAATCTAATCTTTGGGGACATGGCCTGATCATTATACTAAAAATTAAAAATTAGCCAACAATTAAACTAAATTGTAACATTTTGGCAATCATCCAATGTAGTCACTTATATCTGTATTGAAATCAAATATTTAATTGAGATTTGAAAGAAATAAAATATACAAATTGCTGTGGTTAATTCTTGAACTATATATTATACATGTATAGAGGTTTCAAGTCAGTGTTGACTCCTGGTGATAGCCTAATAAATCCTTTCAATTTTCTTGGCAATGTTTTAGAAATGAGAAAGAATGACTGCTCAGTTGGCATGAGATGGGACTAGAACTCACATCTCTTAGTTTCTAGAGTGATGCTTTAACACTGCACCAAATTGACTCTCTAATTCTTGAAGGTCCACTTTGTGTTTACCTGCTGAAACTAGTGCAACCCAGTTAGACTCATCTACTCATAGACAATTTATTTGTCAGTAAGATTGGTTTACCAGATTTACCAGACCCCAAATTAACCAATGTCTGTCACTGGGAACAAGTAAGAGTTAAGTTAGCAGCACAGGTTTAGAAGGATACTTCAGAATATGATTTTAATATCATATTTTAGTAATATGATGTAATATTACTGCCATGAGAGATTTTGCTCTGCCACCTTCTAACATAGAATTTTTTTTTATCCCTCCAGCCAGGATTACAGCTATTATGAATCTGATCTTGCATGTAATAATTTTGTAGGTTATATAACCTATGGTTATATTTATATGAAATTTCAAAACATATTTCTTTTCTATTTTTAATATACAAGGTTTGTTGAAATTAACTTTGCTTGATGATATCTGCTGGGGACCCACTAATATTCTCAAAATGTAGAAAGACTATAAGTCTTAGTGTTCTTTTCTAGCATGGTTAAAGCCCCTCCCCCCAAGCTGGCCAGCAATATTTGGATTTGAAATACTGTATATTTAGGAGAGCATCAGGCTAAGGATAACTGGATGTGGATAATATGAGCCTTCAAACAGAAAATTAGATGATGATCCTTTTTAAAGTTATGTTGTCATTGCTAAAATAACTTCTCCCAAACTTGTAATTTTTTTTTACATACTGATGCAAGTCTTCTTTACACACTGATGCAAGTCAGACATGTATAGTAGTTCTTTTTCTATTTCCCCCAAAAGCTTCATTTTGTTGAACAGTTTCCAGTTATTTGGAAATTGAAACAAAATAAATATGGGAAGTTTTTAGAATAAATAAAAGTTAGTTGCACAGGTAGGGTATTATAAAAGCATTTGGAGAGGTATCTCATTGTCCAGACAAATTTTTCTATTGTTTCTAAAATATTTTAAAATGCTACATAACAGAACTTTGTTATTTACTCACTCAAGATAAACTTAAATGCTCCAGAGTACTGTAGCTCTTGAAGAAGTCTTAGTTTCTCTTGATGAGGAGGGATCTCATAAAAACTACTAGGGAAATAGATAGTCTGATCTACTTTTTTGTAGGGTGTTTGTTTCCTTGTTTATTTGGATGATTGTTTTGGTGTTTCTTTAACATTCTTGTTCAGCACTAAATAAGTATTTCTTGCCCAACCATTGGTCTATTCCAGGGGTGGGATTCAAATTTTTTAACAATCGGTTCTTAGTTGATGGACGTTTTTCGGTGGTTGTGTGACTGAGTGGACGTGGCTTGGTGGTCATGTTATTGGCTGAGTATGGCCAACTCAATATCACTCACATTGAGGCACACATAGGGATAGGATCTGACTGGTATAACTATCAGTTCTGTCTATTAGCATCTTGTGCGCATGCACGAGTCACATAAGTGCAATTTACAACCTGCTAAGCTGCCCGGACAGCTGAGCAGCACAGCATGCAAATGTGCAGCAGTTGAAAAAGCCTTTTTTTTCCTGCTTTTTCAACTGCAGCTGTATTACGCAAAGCAGCTGCAGTTGAAAAAGCAGAAAATAAAGGTCAGGTAAAAGCCCGGGCGGGGGGGTGGGCCACAACAGCAGCAGACATAGAACCAATTCTATGTCTGCTGCTCTTCGGAGCAACTGGTTCTACAGAGGTGGACAGAACCAGTAGAAACCCACCACTGGGCACGCATCTCCTCTCCTGGCTTCTCACGACTGTGGGGATGCCGCAATAGTCATAAGTGTGAAAAATGGTCATAAGTCACTTTTTTCAGTACTATTGTAACTTTGAATGGTCACTCCACATGATCAAAGTACCAGCAAAGGAAGGAAAAAAAAAACTCCAGAGACGTTCCTGAGACAGGAAGTCTAGTCCTGCCAAGAATGTAATAAGGGTTAATGGAGAGGCAGTTTCTGTAAGCAACATCAGAATGTTTCCTTTGTGCCTTCCTTACAGGATAAGGCCAGTAATTTCTTCTAACAACCGGTGTTCTGTACTGCTTAGAATGTTAACAACTGGTTCTAGCGAATGGGTGCGAACCGGTAGAATCCCACTCCTGGTCTATTCACAAATCTAAGAGAAAACTGTTTCTTGCTTAAAATAGGTAGCAGCATCTAAGCAACCTTAGTTGATTGAAAGAAAGCAAAATCAATCAGTTTTGGATCTGAATAGGGCTCAGATAGAAGACTAGTAGGAACTCCAAGTGTTATGAACTAATAAAGGCATTTAATAAAGTTTTCACAACCTTAAGTAAAAAGCAGGGTTCTAATCCTGCACTTCTGATTGGCCGATAATAGCGACATTGGATTTGTCCTTTCTGGGAAATCTGATTGACTGTTGATGGGCCAACTCTCATTGGTTCAAGGGTTTAACACTTCCATGTTTTCATTGGCTAATAGGACAGCAGCCAACCCTATAAAAGGGCTGCTGCTGCCCTAGGTAGTTGCTCTGTTCAGTATGCTTAATAAAGAGTTGAAGTTCACTGTTCACTGCCTCGTCTCCGCTCCTTGCACCCATGCGCAGAACATAACACTGGCGATGAGGGTGGAATGCGGAGACATCTGAGCTGATTGAACACTCACAGAGCACCAAACAGAGCACGTGGCTGAAGGCACATTGACAATGGAAAACATGTCTGGTGGTGCCATACCACCTGCTCCATTTGACCCAGCACAAGAAGACTGGGACTCGTATATGGACCAGTTCCAGATGTTTCTGGAGACCAACAACTTGAAGGATGCCACTATGGGGAAAAAGCAAGCAGTGTTCCTGACCCATTGTGGGCCTGCCGTCTTTAAGATGGCCAAGGCACTAACGAAACCGGCTGAGGTGAAATCCATGGATTGGGATGTCCTCGCGTGCCTTCTACAGGCCCACTATGCACCCACCGTACCAACGCTTGTCCGAAGACATGAGTTTTATCAGAGGGACCAACGGAAAGCTGAGATCATCGCAGATTTCATCGCGGACCTCCGGAACCTGGGAGGCCTCTGTGGGTTTGCAGACCTCCAAGAAGCTCTGAGAGACCGAATAGTTCTGGGATTAGATGACCAGATGGCACAGAGCAAGATCATGGCCAAAGGGGACATCAATCTTGCCAATATCATCAAAGACGCTACTGCAGCAGAAGCAATCAGGAAGTCGGCCGCCTGAATGCACCGCACCAATGCACCGCTCCGTCAACTCGCCAACGATACCTCACCTCGCCTAGAGAGGCACACAACAGTGGCCCACCACGAGGACCTTGAATCTCCATCAGAAAGTGATGAGGAGGAGGTCAACCGACTCCAGTCCGAACGCGACCAACGCAACCCGCAGAATCGAAGACTACTGCACCAATGCGTGGGTTGTGGGGCAAATCACCCGCGATCAGATTGCAAATTCCTCGATGTGCTCTGCCATTCCTGTGGGAAAAGAGCCACATTGGGAAGGTCTGTAGAAGCAAGTGAGGATCCAGCCCAATTCGGAGAGAAAACAACTACTGCCAGACCACAGGGAATCGTGCTGTGAGTCGAGAACATTTGAACCACCAATAGAACAACCACTCCTACAGAAATAAAACACTTGCCACTTCAACGAGACAGGAAGAGGCACACCAAACCATTACCATCGGTCACGCTTCATCGTTAGATGCAAAGAAGTTCTGAGTTAGGGTCGCCATCGAGAACCAACCTTGCGTGATGGAAGTCGACTCTGGGTCGTCCCTCTCGATGGTTTCCTGGAAGGCCCTTAAACAGTTAATCCCTGCCATCCAGCGCCAAGACCTCAGAGCCCAAAGAATTATACTCAAAGATTACCAGGGGAACTGAATTCGAGATGCTGGATGATGAAATCGAAGGAAGTCAGCAGCCCGGCGCGTCACCTGAAGAAGAATCAGGAATGGGGGTTGCTTCGCCACAGAGAAATACCTCAACGGAGGCGAGCCCGCAGAGACCGGAGGACAACAACGACAGAATCAGCGGCGCCGAGTTGTCCTTTGAGGATGTGGAACCGCCTGTACCAGATAAATCAAAACACGTTCCACTGAGGTCCAGAATAGATATGATTTGGACATCAACAGAATTATTATCTAATATTCAAGAAATGAATATTGAAACAAGTACGTGGGCAGACCATAATCCAATGACAATTAAATGGAAAGGACAAAAAAGAAGATCTAGATGGACATTAAACAATACTATTCTAAAGGAAAAAGATTTTACACAATGGATGGAAAAAGAATTGGTTTTCTTCTTCAATGAAAACAAAAAAGAAGATACTTCAATACAGAATGTTTGGGATACAATGAAGGCATATGCAAGAGGATTAATAATGGACTATACAAAGAAAAAGAACATTAGGAAGAGGCAAATGATTAAAGCTCTAGAAGATGACCATAAAAAACTGGAAAAAGAATTACAGAAGATGCCACAGAAAAAAAATATCAAACTTAAAATGGACATAATTAACACAAAATGGATCAAGCAGAGAAAGAAGAATTGGCACAAAAAATTAGAAGTGCTAAACAGAACTATTTTGAAGATGCAAATAGGCCAGGTAGATGGTTAGCATATAAGCTGAGAAAAGAGAAAGAATCAAGGAAAATATCACAGTTAATAGATGATCATGGTCAAATTTGTTATGGTAATAAGGAGAAAAAGGCAATCATTCGAGATTTTTATGGACAATTATATAAACAAGAGGATCTTGATGAGGGAAAAATTAAACAGTATTTACAAAATGCTAACCTACCAAAGATACCTGATGAAACTCAGAAAATGTTAGAAAGTGCTATAACAATGATGGAATTAACTGAAGCACTTAACAGACAGAACAATGGGAAAGCACCAGGACCAGATGGTTTCCTGGCAGAATTTTATAAAACACTACAAGAATCACTGAGCATTCCACTGTTAAAAGTCATGAATGAAGTTATGATAAATAAGAAAATACCTGAAACATGGTCAGAAGCTTATATTACACTTATTCCAAAAGAAGGGGTTGACCCATTACAAATTAAGAACTATAGACCTATTTCTTTATTGAATGCAGACTATAAAATCTTTGCTTCAATCTTGGCAGAAAGGCTTAAAAAATACCTAAATAATTTTATTCACTCTGATCAGAATGGATTTTTACCAAAGAGACAGATTAAAGACAATATGAGGGTAATCCTGGACACATTGGAATATTATGAGGCGCACTCGGAAAAACAAATAGCTTTGATATTCTTAGATGCCCAAAAGGCATTTGATAATGTGAACTGGAGATTTATGTTATTATTATTGGAACAGATGGGCTTTGCTAGAAAATTTATACAAGCAATAGAAGCCGTATATTATAAGCAAACGGCAAAAGTAATGACAGATGGAAAATTCACAGACTCTATTAATATTTAAAAAGGTACAAGACAAGGATGCCCATTATCTCCTTTGTTATTTGTATTGATCTTGGAAGTCTTAAATAGAAATATTAGAGAGGATATAAACATAAAAGGAATGAAAGTCAAAAAAGAGGAATTCAAATTGCAAGCCTTTGCGGATGACTTGGTCTTTATTTTGGAAGATCCCTTAGAGACAGCTTTAAAACTATTGGAAAAGATAGAGACGTATGGTGAGATGGCTGGTTTAAAAATAAATAAAGACAAAACAAAGATTTTGACAAAGAACATGTTATTAAGGCAAAGAGAAGAGCTGGCAGATTTATTGAAAATTCAAGTTACGAATAAAGTTAAATATTTGGGGATATATTTGACGTCAAGGTGTACTACATTGAAAGAGAATAATTATATTAAGCTTAAACAGCAGAAAGCATCCGACCTGAAAAAATGGGAAAACCTACAATTGTCATTGATAGGTAGAATTTCAACAATCAAGATGAATATTTTATCCAGAATTTTATATTTGTTTCAAACAATACCAATTAGGTTAAGTAAGGATTACTTCGAAGAACTAAATAAAATTGGCAAGGCTAGAAAGCGAGAATAAAATTAAAACTTTTACAGGATGCTAGAATTAGAGGAGGATTTGGCCTTCCTAATTGGGAGTTGTATTATCAAGCTGCAAACTTAATGTGGGTTAAAGAATGGATAACGTTAAGAAAGACTAGATTGTTGACATTAGAAGGTCATGATTTATTATTGGGTTGGCATGCTTTTTTACGGTATAAGGGAACTAAATCACAGGGTTATTTCAGAAGGCATTATATACGGGAATCGTTATGGTTGAACTGGGCGAAAATTAAGAAACAATGTTATTTGAAAATTCCAGTTTGGTTATCAACTATTGAAGCTTTTTCGTATCCTATAACTTATAAGAAGGAACAAACAGTTAGATATGAGGAAATATTGGATGAAAAGGGTGAACTTAAAACGATGCAAAATTTAGAAGAACAAGGTATAAAGATGAATTGGTTTTCATATGCGCAAATACATGCAAGGTATCTTAAAGATTCTAAAACAGAAGGATTTTATGATAAATTGACTGACAGATAGGATTTTGACAGGTACTGATGAAAAAGTGATTAAAAAATTATATAGTTATTTGTTGGAAATTAAATTAGAGGAAGAACAAGTTAAAGAAACAATGATTGCTTGGGGGAAGAATTTTGGATATGGGATTGATTTAGAGAAATGGCAAAAACTGTGGTCACAAAATTATAAAATGACAATGTCAACAGCATATAAAGAAAATTTGTATAAGATGTTTTACAGGTGGCACTTTTCCCCGACAAGAATAGCAAGAATGTTCAAGAATAAATCTGAAAAGTGCTGGAAATGTCATCAGATACCTGGCTCATATTACCATATGTGGTAGACTTGTGAGGAGGCCAGGAAATATTGGACTAGAATTCGCATATGGCTGGAAAAAATGATAAAGAAACACATAGATTTGAAACCAGAGATTTTTTTATTGGGAATCGTACCTGATATATAAAATAAAAATTTAAAATATTTGATTGTAAATGTATTAACAGCAGCTAGGATTGTATTTGCTAAACATTGGAAGAGTGAGAAAATACCAATAGAGGAAGAAATTATTAAGAAAATATTGGAATGTGCTGAAATGAGTAGATTGACATTTGAAATTAGAGAACAAGAAGATAAACAATTTTATGAAGTTTGGGATCTTTTTTATCAATGGTTAGAAAATACAATATTTGTAATAGAATATTTAGAAACTTAGGAAATAATGAATATATAATTTTTCTTGGTTTTGATAATTCTTAAGAATATTTTATTATAATAGATTTGATATGATTTCATGATTTGTCATAAAATAATTTAACCTAATTATAGTTATCTCGCTTAAGTATGAATTAGTAAAATTATAGTCAAATGATTGTTTAATAATGATATTGGGATATTTTATTGATGATTGATAATGTGAGTTATTATGTAATATAATTATTCTGATGACTAAGAAATGGATGCACAAAAGGGAGTGGTAAACCAACCGATACACTGTAAATTTATGAAGAATGTTTAAATTTTTTATTTTTATTTTTTTTATTTTTTTTTATGTCATGTGTTATGTCTTATATGTTTTTTGTCTGTTGTTAAAATCAATAAAACTTTTACAAAAAAAAAACACGTTCCACTGAAACCAGACTACAGACAGGAACAGGTGGGACAGCGTAAATATAATAGACAATTGAAACAACCTGCATATCTACGAGATTACGTCACCGCGCCCCTCAAATGGAACCTAGGGGGAAGGGGTGTTATGAACTAATAAAGGCATTTAATAGAGTTTTAACAACCTTAAGTAAAAAGCAGGGTTCTAATCCTGCACTTCTGATTGGCCGATAATAGCGACATCGGATTGGTCTTTTCTGGGAAATCTGATTGGCTGTTAACAGGCCAACTCTCATTGGTTCAAGGGTTTAACACTTCCATGTTTTCATTGGCTAATAGGACAACAGCCAACCCTGTAAAAGGGGTGCTGCTGCCCTAGGTAGTTGCTCTGTTCAGTATGCTTAATAAAGAGTTGAAGTTCACTGTTCACTGCCTCGTCTCCGCTCCTTGCACCCATGCGCAGAACATAACACCAAGGGTGAAGTTTGCACTGTGAAGTTAAAAAAGAAATCCAAGAAGAAAGCAGTAGCAAACTATTATCTCCAGGAAAATGATATGCAATTGTTCATTTTACTTCACTTAATTAGCTCCTTCTTATTGCACCAATGGAGCAATTAAAACTGTAATATTTCTAATGGTAAAACATTTAGAGATTAGAATTGTTGGGAGAAAAGACCTTTGGAACTATAAAAAAAAGTTACAAAACAGACTCTTTCTCCTTTCAACCAATGTTTCATTAAATGGAAAAAGAGTTTTAATTCAATATATAGGTCATAAGCAGACATAATAAGGGTAAAATATGCTTCTGGACTTTTAAGCCATATGTCTGCCTGCCTGCCTGCCTGCCTGTCTCTGTCTCTGTCTCTCTGTCTCCCTCTCTCTCTCTCTCTCTCTCTCTCTCTGTCTTTCTCTCTCACTGTGTCTCTGTCTTTCTCTCTCACTGTGTCTCTGTCTGTGTGTGTGTGTGTCTCTCTGTCTCTGTCTCTCTCTCTGTGTGTGTGCAAGCACATATTTGTTGTTTTTTGTGTCTTTGAGTCTATTTGGACTATTGACAACTGCCTGGGCCATCTCACCATTTTTCTTGGTGAGATTTTGATAGTGGATTGCCATTTCCTATAGCTAGGAGAGAGAGAAAGAAAGTGTTATGAACTAATAAAAGCACTTAAATAAAGTTTTAACAAAGCTTAAAGAAAAAGCAGGGTTCTAATCCTGCACTTCTGATTGGCCGATAATAGCTATATCGGATTGGTCCATTCTGGAGAATCTGATTGACTGTTAATGAGCCACTCTCATTGGTTCAAGGGTTTAACACTTCCATGTTCTCATTGTCTAATAGGTCAGCATCCTGTCCTATAAAAGGGCTGCTGCTGCCCTAGGTTTTTGCTCTGTTCACGATGATTAATAAAGTGTTGAAGTTCACTCTTCACTGCCTCATCTCCGTTCCTTGCACCCATGCGCAGAACTTAACATTGGCGACGAGGGTGGGATGTGGAGACATCAGAGCTGTCTGAACACTACAGAGCACCAAACAGAGCACATGGCTGAAGGCACTTTGACAACGGAACCATGTCCGGCGGCGCCATACCACCCGCTCCATTTGACCCGGCACAAGAAGACTGGGACTCATACATAGACCGTTTCCAGATGTTTCTGGAGACCAACAACTTGAAGGATGCCACTACGGGGAAAAAGCGAGCAGTGTTCCTGACCCATTGTGGGCCTGCCGTCTTTAAGATGGCCAAGGCACTAGCGAAACCAGCTGAGGTGAAGACCATGGACTGGGACGTCCTCGCGCCCCTTCTATGGGCCCACTATGCACCCACCGTATCAACGCTTGTCCGAAGACATGAATTTTACCAGCGGGACCAGCGGAAAGGAGAGAGCATTGCAGATTTCATCGTGGATCTCCATAACCTGGGAGGCCTCTGTCGGTTTACAGACCTCGAAGAAGCTCTGAGAGACCAAATAATTCTGGGATTAGATGACCCCACGACGCAGAGCAAGATCATGGCCAAAGGGGACATTGACCTTGCTGATGTCATCAAGGACGCTACTGCAGCAGAAGCAACCAGGAAGTTGGCCGCCCGAATGCGCCGCACTAACGCACCACTCCGTCAACTCGCCAGTGATACCTCACCTCGCCTAGATAGGCACACAACAGCGACCCACCACGAGGACCTCGAATCTCCATCAGAAAGTGATAAGGAGGAGGTCAACCGACTCCGGTCCAAACGCAACCAATGCAACCCGCGAAATTGAAGACTACTGCACCAGTGCACGGGTTGTGGGGCAAACCAGCTGCGATCAGATTGCAAATTCCTCGACGCGCTCTGCCATTCCTGTGGGAAAAGAGGCCACATCGGGAAAGTCTGTAGAAGCAAGCGAGGATCCAGCCCACTTCAGAGGGGAAACAGCTACTGCCAGACCACAGAGAATCGCCCTGTGAGTCGGGAACATTTGAACCGCCAATGGAACAACCACTCCTACAGAAATAGAACACCGGCCATTTTATCGAGAGGAGAAGAAGCACACCAAACCATTACAATTGGTCACGCCTCATCGCTAGATGCAAAGAAGATCTGAGTGAAGATTGCCATCGAAAACCAGCCTTTTGTGATGGAAGGCGATTAAGGATCGTCCCTCTCAATGGATTCCTGGAAGACTCTTAAACAATTAATCCCTTCCGTCCGGCGTCAAGACCTCAGAGCCGAAAGAATCATACTCAAAGATTATCAGAGGAACCGAATTCCGGTCGTTGGATCCAGCCAAGTCCAAGTATCATTCAAAAATTGTACTGCATCATTACCACTGACTGTTGTCGAGCGTGACCGGCCTAGCTTGTTAGGCTTTCAATGGTTCACCCCATTCGGGATCGAGGTAGCCGGCATTCACCAAACCAGAAGCAACGACTGGGAGGAGGCCATCATCCAGGAATTCCAGGACATTTTCACAGACAAACTAGGCGAGTACAAGAGGACCCCGATATCATTTAACCTTAACCCTGAAGTAGTCCCCATCCTCCTTAAGCCTTGTCGGGTACCTTTTGCCCTAAAACCAAAAATTGACGAGCAGCTCGATAAATTAATAGCCATGGGTGTTTCAGAACCAACTGACCACGCTCGTTGTGAAACCCCAATTGTAACACCCATCAAACCGGATGGATCGTTAAGGATTTGTGGGGACTACCGGGCCACCCTTAATCATGCCCTTCAACAGAACGCTTACCCAGTACCGGTGGTACAACACCTTCTCCATTCCCTGGGGGGCGGAAAAGTCTTTGCTAAATTGGATTTAGCACAGGCCTACTAACAACTGCCTGCAGATAAAAAATCGCAGAGGCACAAACGATCGTTATGCACTGAGGCGCCTTTAAGTGCAACCGACTCCAATTCGGAGTGAGCGTAGCCCCAGGGATTTTTCAGAGTCTGAGGGAGAGGCTCTTGCAAGGGATCAAGGGGGTCATGCCATACTTTGATGATGTTTTAATTGCTGCCCCGAATAGAGAAATACTAGAAAATCGACTTAAATTGGTTCTCCAGAAATTTAAAGACTTTGGCCTTAAGGTTAAAAAAAATAAATGTCAACTGTGTAAAGACAAAGTAGAGTTCCTGGGGTACCTAATCAATAAACAGGGCATCCACCCCACTAACAGCAAACTGAGGGCAATCAAAAACGCCCCAAGACCCAGAAATAAAACTGATCTCCAAGCTTTCCTGGGGCTCATTAACTCTTACAACATCTTCTTGCCCCAGAAAGTGACCATAGCTGAGCTCCTACATAGACTTCTCAACAAAATAGCAACCTGGGTCTGGGGATACCACGAGGAGCACGCATTCCGACAAGTGAAAAACTTACTAACCTCAGATGCTGTTTTAATGCAGTATAACGAGACTCTGCCTTTAACAATTACATGTGACGCGTCACCATTTGGAGTAGGAGCCATTTTGAGTCATGTGTTACCAAATGGTAGTGAGGCCCCATTGCCTATTTTTCAAGGACCTTATCAAAGGCTGAACGTAATTATAGCCAGATTGACACAGAGGCTCTTGCTGTTGTATCTGCTGTGAAACAGTTTCATGAATATGTGTATGGATGAGTTTTTACTATTGTTACCGACCACAAACCTTTGTTAGGGATTATAGCGGGAAACAAGCCAACCCCCTATATATTGTCACCTAGAATGACTCGCTGGTCGGAGTTTTTAGCTACGTACAACTATAAATTACAACACCGCTCGGGGAAAGCCATTCCCCACGCTGATGCATTGAGCCATGCCCCACTTCCGGAAACCGTCGACGATCCAGCTCCAACCCTTATGACACTCCAGATTGAAATACTACATTCACCACCGCTAACAGCCAGAGACTATGCAATTGAAACAAAACGAGATCCTGTCTTGGCGCGAGTTCTTAGCTGGGTCAAAAGAGGATGGCCAATAGAACAAACCTCTGATGATTTCACCCCTTTCAGAAACCGGCAAACAGAACTTTTTTCACAAAAAGGCTGCATCCTATGGGGAGATAGAGTCGTCATCCCAGAGCGGTTACAATGAGCAGTATTGAAAACATTGCATGACAGTCACCCCGGCATCGTGCGTTTGAAAGCGCTCGCACGAAGCTATACATGGTGGCCGGGCATCGACAAACAGATTGAAGCCTGGGTAAAGACTTGCTTAAAGTGCCAAGAAGACAGCAGTGCCCCACCTAGAGCAACTCCAACAGAATGGGAAACCCCCCGGGGGCCGTGGTCCCGCATCCACGTTAATTTGCGGGACCTACTAAAGGACATATGTTCCTCCTAACAGTGGATGCCTATTCCAACTGGCTCGAGATCCACGAAATGAAGAATACTACAACGGAGTCCGTCATCCGAAAGTTGAACAGGCTATTCGCAACGCACGGACTGCCAGATGTTCTGGTCTCCGACAATGGACCCCAGTTCACCGCCCTGGTGTTTGAACAATACTTAGTGGATCGGGGCATCCGCCCTGCGCTAACTTCACCAGCGCACCCTGCGGCTAACGGCAGGGCCGAGTGCATGGTACAATTTGTTAAAAAAAACTCTCCACAAAATGGACTATGGGGACATTGACAAAAAAATAAACAGAATACTCCTACTCCAACACATCACTCCACACAGCATCACCAACAAGATGCCAGCTGAACTATTGATGGGACGCAAGCTTCATTCCCACCTCGACCGGCTTCACCCATCCTACGAACCAGAGAGACCCTGTGGATCTAGCGGAAGATGCCGCGAGTTCAAGGTTGGCGACTTAGTTTTCGCCAAAAACCTCTCCAGCGAACCATTATGGGTTGAAGCAACCGTAATTCAAACCACCGGGCCCAGATTGTACCGTGTGCAAACCTGCGACAGAAAAATATGGAAACGCCATATAGATCAGCTTCGCTCTAGGCTACAACCCAGTTCCTGCGACTCCTGTGATTCCCAAACTGAGGGGGAGGAGATGTCGAAGAAACTGAATTCGAGATGGTGGAAAGCAGAAGCGAAGGAAGACAGTAATCGGGCACGATAAATGAAGAAGAATCAGGGAGGGGAGTATCCTCGCCACAGAGGAATACCTCAACGGAGGCTAGCCCACAAAGATCAGAAGACAACAACAACAACAGTATTAGCGACACCGAGTCGTCCAGTGAGAATGCGGACCCGCTGGTACCAGATATGTCCAAAAATGTCCCACCAAAGCCGGACTGCAGACGGGAACCGGTGGGACAGCGCAAATCTAATAGACAGTTAAAACAACCTACATATCTTAGGGATTACGTAACCGCACCCCTCAAATGGAACCCAGGGGGAAGGGGTGTTATGAACTAATAAAAGTGCTTAAATAAAGTTTTAACAAAGCTTAAAGAAAAAGCAGGGTTCTAATCTTGCACTTCTGATTGGCCGATAATAGTGATATCGGATTGGTCCATTCTGGAGAATCTGATTGGCTGTTAACGAGCCACTCTCATTGGTTCAAGGGTTTAACACTTCCATGTTCTCATTGTCTAATAGGTCAGCATCCTGTCCTATAAAAGGGCTGCTGCTGCCCTAGGTTTTTGCTCTGTTCATGATGATTAATAAAGAGTTGAAGTTCACTGTTCACTGCCTCGTCTCCGTTCCTTGCACCCATGCGCAGAAAGTAACAGACAGAGAGAAGCACAAGGTCACCCTGCAGGATTTTTGCCTAAATCCAGATTAGAACTCATAATATCCTGGATTCTAGCCTGATGTATTAACCATTATACCAATCTGGCTCTCTTGTATATATATCTAATAGAACATTGAAAATATTTTATTATATATACCATAATATTATTCCATACATAATATTTTCAAAACACTGTTGGTTGGTACAAATGAAACTGGTTTTCTACTAAAATAAGCTAACAAATCATTTATTGATCTTCATGGACAGCTAAACTCTAGAGATTATTTCTAGAAACATCCATGGAAAAGGGATGCAAAATTGATTAATCAATCAATCAATCAATCAATCAAGGGCCCTTACCTACCATCTTCATTTAGTTGACATATCTGTAATTTCACCTGTTCATCCCCTTTGTTAAGCCTGTGTTCCCCAACCAGGGTTAAGGAGACAAGCTAAACAGAATGTGCAGCATTAGTCAGATAGGCATACAGATAAATGTGTGAGATAAATTTGTATGTTAGTTAACATACAGTAAAAATAACAGATACGCTTGTGTTATCAAAAATATAGTTTATTCCATTTAGAGTTATAGCATAGTCAAAATAACAGTCCATTAGTCATGTATGACCCTGCTTTTGTTTTGATTACAAGCAAAACATTGCAAATACTTATTACAAGGTTTCAAACTTATTCCTTTAGATAATTGAACAGTTCTCTTAAGCATTTTAAAATTTAAATGCCCTAGCCGTCGGTGTAACAAGTGAATACATTCATCATGAGGTTTCTTATTGTCATAAACCATGTTAGCCACCTCTAAACCATTATCATTTAACACATATAATTCACCTCTTAAAGATGCAGTAATTTTCTTATCTTCTTTCTCAATTATGCAGTTATCTCCCTTAAAGGTAACTACATATCCTAGTTTAACCAAAATTCTAACTGAAATTAAATTAAACTTAAGTTGTGGTACATATAACATTTTTACATTCTCTTTTATGAAAGAACAATATGCTATACCTTGACCTTTAGCTTTCAGTTTCCAGCCATTGGCTAACAATATCTGCTGTGTACTCTGGGACATTTTAATAAATTTTTTGTTATCATTTGTTATACAGTGGGATGCTCCACTGTCAACCACCCATAAATTATTTTTTACAGCTCCGTTACTATACATGGCTAACTCTAAATTTTTATTTTTATTTGGTTACTTTTAGTATTCTGGCCAGCGTTCTGGCACTTTGCTTTTTTACAAAATCTTTCCAAATGTCCTCTTCCTCCACAATTAAAACACTTTTTAATTGCGTATGCAGTAGGAGATTCAATATCTTCTTTTTGAGGTTGCTCCCTCCTTAACTGATTTCTTTCAAGTCTTCTTCTGGCCTCTTCAATCAATCTGCCAGTTATATCAGTTAAATTTAGACTTTCCTTAGGCAAAATTTCAAGGGAAGTGACGTAGTTATTATAACTTACGTCTGGTGAAGATAGAATTATGTATACTTGGTGTAATTCAGAGAAAATAAGCTCTTTCTCGTGCTGTTCTTGAAAAATGCTTTTAATAGAATTCAAATGACTCAGCATATCACCATTCGTCTGGAGATGTGTCCTGAAAAGCTTCCGTGTTTGATTTATGTGAGCACCAACGTTATCTCGGACATAAATCCTCTTCAGCTTCTGCCAACACCCAACAGCCGTTTGTTCTCCACAGATATGAACAAGTTGCTGGTCAGATAGTGTTAGTCCTATTATGCAAAGAGCTTGTTCATTCTTCTGTTTAAAGTCTTCTATCTTTTGTCTATCTTCCTCAATCTCTGGATCCCATTCCTCTACGTTTGGTGGATTTTCAATTATGTTCCACAGACCTTCTCTTCATAGAAGTAGACTACATTTCATAGACCATGATACATAGTTTGTTCCATCCAGCTTGGATATAAGGGACAAACTTTGTAGATTGCCTTGTGCCATGTTTTCTTATATGGATATAAAACTATAATTAATAAAACATAGCTGTCTGTTTACTGTAATGTGTAACAACACAAACTCTCACTTTTTACATAAATCTGTTTTATCCTAGTTAAACTGACTTTGCAGCCTCTGGGCCCATAACCTGTGTTAAGCCTGTGTTCCCCAACCAGGGTTAAGGAGACAAGCTAAACAGAATGTGCAGCGTTAGTCAGATAGGCATACAGATAAATGTGTGAGATAAGTTTGTAGGTTAGTTAACATACAGCAAAAATAACAGATACACTTGTGTTATCAAAAATATTTATTCCATTTAGAGTTATAGCATAGTCAAAATAACAGTCCATTAGTCATGTATCATTTTAGTCAGTCCATTCAAGGATATTCAATTAGCAAAGGCCGTATAGAATATCCAATGTCAGTTCACTTACAATAAATCAGTCCTTTCACCGTTGATAAATCAACAGCCCTCTCTCTCTCCCATTCCAGTAGGGGAAAAAACGCAGTCTTCAATCCATGCAGTAATTAGGGATCATCAAGCCAGAGAGAGCAAGCTGCCGTGCCTTACTTCTTTTATGGTGCTTTTACAACCACTCCCTTAATTACCTTCTTACAGTTAAAGTGACAGACACTTTAACCAACAAACCATGATAACATATTTATTATTTTACCTAAACCAGTTAGGGTAAACAATGTTATCCCTTACACCCTTTACGTTCTGCTGTTTGGTAAATGCCATCATCAAATATCATTAACCACAAAGAAAATGGAATAAACCACCTTCCTTAAATAAGGCTTCTAGTTTCCAACAGCTAAATTATATACATTTAATGTAATGAGCCATCTTTTTTTTACCATCTGCTATTTTTTCTAAGATGTTCTTTTTTTCTTGAAACCCATATTGTGAAGATCATTTTTATTCCAAGCAAATGTCAAATGACTATGCGTAAGTTATACATCAAGAAATGTTCAGTTTCATACCATATTCTTCTCCATGCAGATATCTTACGGGGACTTTTTTCTGCATAAAAGAACCATGTCTCTGTGGATATCATCATAACTCCATTTTTAGAAGATGGTTTCTTTACAGAACACAGTCCAAAAAGTATTGTATTTTACAAACATTTCCTTTCCCAAAGGCAATAACTAGGCCAACCAGTTAGCACCTAGTTTTGTTTTAATTTATATGTGTGAAACCTCCCACTAGGAATGCTGCAAAGCAAAAATACAAGGCTGCTGAAGCACAGCATTTTTTACAAATTTATACACAGAGAGATGCTCAAAGCAAAAATATGATTCTTTGAAACTCTAGAGTCTACTAACTAAACTGGCAATAGCTTAATAGGTGCTATTTGTTTTAGCCCGTGTATGAATCTGCGGAGATAAAGCTGAAAACCAACAGCTCTCAGGGCAGAAATGACAATAAGGTCAACAGCCAAAAACTCTTTATCTTCAAGGTATGAAATACATCATAAGGAGCCCATTGAAAGATGGGGAGTAAAGCAGTGTATTTAAACAGTGTATTAAAAGGGAATTGCATTCTCACATTAAGAGAGGATCAGCTATTTATGTGTGGCTTTGCTTAGTCGCTTCTTTCTCCACACTATTTCTAAGAGACTTTGGCTGAGTCTAGGCCCGCCCTCCTTGTGCCAGGATCAAGATGATTTGCTCTTCATCTTCTGAAGACAAGTGACCATGCAGTGAGCCAATGGGAGCTCTGCAGATAACTAACCTATCACAGGCCCCTCCTCTATTTAAATCTCAATGTTCCAGAGCAGGGGTCACCAACCTTGGCAACTTTAAGACTTGTGGACTTCAACACCCAGAGTTCCTCAGCCAGCTTTGGAGAGCCCTGTTCCAGAGGAGGTTGTACCTTCTTACCAGAAGGTAAAAAAAAAAAATACTTTTATTGCTTTTAAAATAGTAACAGAAAAAGAGAAAAGAATTCAAAAAGAACAAAATGGAGGCATAACACAGGAGTCCTCAACTTACAACAGTTCATTTAGTTGCAACAGCACTGAAAAAAGGAACTTATAACCGATTTTCACACTTACAACCATTGCAGCATGCCTACTGTAGGGTCCTGTGACTAAAATTCAGATGCTTAGCAAGTGCCTCATATTTATGACAATTGTAGTGTCCCGGGGTCATGCAATCACCTTCTTTTCCAAGGTAATAATTGTCTTGAATCAAACAATGCATATGTGATTTAGCCCTATGTATATAGTGGCATTTTTAAACTATATTACTTACTATATGTTTTAGATAGGTTTTAGACTAGGTTTTTAATTATTATTTTAATTATTTTAAATTTTAAATACTCTGTAGTGTGATTGTGATGCGGTGTTTGGGACACTGCTGGAGTAGCTTTCAAATTTCATTGTATTTGTAGAATGCATTGACAATTAAGGTATTTTATTCTATTCTATTCTATTCTATTTTTTGACCTTCTGACAAGCAAAATCAGTGGAGAAGCCAGATTCACTTTACAATTGTGTTACTGACTTAACAGCTGCAGTGATTCACTTAACACTGTGGCAGGAAAGGTCATAAAATGGGTCAAGACTTACTTAACAAGTGTCTCGCTTAGCAACAGAAGTTTTGGCCTCAATGGTGGTCATAAGGCAAGGACTACCTGTATTGAAAAAAACATAAGGCATATTTAAAAATAAGTTGAAAAAAATACAACCAAAAAAAGGTATCAAGTATACGTTGTTACAATAATAAACAATAATATGTTTGATCATAACATACAATTAGAGGAATGGGAAAAACTGTAGAACACAAACTATAAATTAACAATGACTGCTGCCTATAAAGAAAACCTTTATAAAAATTTTTACCATTGGCATCTAGCAGCAGCAAGACTGGCTAAGTACACCTTAACATAAACCCGGAATGTTGGAAATGTAAAAATAAGCAAGGTACCTTCTTTCACATGTGATGGTCCTGCCCTAAAGCAAAAAAAAAATATTGGAATAAAATAAGGAAATGGTTTCAAGAAATTACTGGTCCACAAATAGAACTTAGGCCTGAAATGTTTCTTTTAGGGAAACTCAGAGGGGTATTTAAGAAAGAAATGTATTATAATATATTTAATTATAATACATGTACTAACAGAGGCAAGAATAACTTATGCACAAAGCTGGAAATTGGAAAGTATCCCCACAGATAGCATGATAATAAAGAAAATAATGTATTGTGCAGAAATGGTCAAACTCACATTAGACTTACAAAATAGAGAAAACATGGAATGCTATACGGTATGGGAAAGATGGTACAATTGGTTAGACTGTAGAAATAAAAATTAATGTAAATATGTATATGCCAACTTAAATGGAAATGTTGATGTCACATCACCACAAAGACTGTAAATATGTTGTTTTTATATGTGTTGTTGTTTTATGTGTTGTTGTTTATTAATGTAATTTTTTAAAATAAAAATTTAAAAAGGAAAGAAAGAAAGGCTGAGCGCTAAAGAATTGAGACCTTTGAACTATAGTGCTGGAGAATATTCCTTGGACTGCAAGGCAATCAAACCAGTCAGTCCTCGAGGAGATCAACCCTGACTGCTCTTTAGAAGGGCAGATCCTGAAGATGAAACTCAAATACTTTGGCCACCTAATGAGAAGGAAGAACTCACTGGAGAAGAGCCTAAAGCTGGGAAAGATTGAGGGCAATAGAAAAATGGGATGACAGAGAATGAGGTGGCTGGATAGAGTCACTGAAGCAGTCAGCGTGAGCTTAAATGGATTCCAGAATATGGTAGAGGACAGGAAGTCCTGGAGGAACATTGTCCATGGGGTTATGCTGGGTCGGACATGACTTCACAACTAACAACAACAATTATCTAATGCAAACATTATTCAAATGATCCCAGGAACAATGTAACTATCCAGAAGAGTGTAGTGATAGGAAGATCTAAGACTCCTCAAACTCTTCAAACCCTCCTATTCCCAGTTAGGAATGTCACAGAACCCTTAAATTACAAGGCCTCTGAAAGAGGACTTGGGATTGAGGAAGGGCAGACTACCTATAACAGTGAAAAGGGGATTATTTTATAATACATATATGTGACTATCATGCCTTTTTTTGTTAACCTACTTTAGTTTGTATAAATAAGTCCATCTTTTGTTATATTTATCCATACACTCGCAACCTATATGCATTTATCCCAACATAGGACTCATTTATTTAAAATACAGTAGGTTTCCTACTAGATAACTTTGATTCAATGTCTCCTTCATCAAAGGCAGGCAGGCACTAAGATGGAGGTTTCATTGTGGGATATACAGTATATAGCTGCATCTCAGAAGTAAGGGCAAAAGAAGAAAGAAGGAGGGATGTGAAAGTGTTTGTTTAAAGACGAAATAATTTCTCTAATAAACCTCTAGAGAAACTTAGTGAGACAGGGATCACCTGGTGGGAGAAGGCAGTGAAGATTACCCATGAGGTTGTTGTTTCTATGTGGCTTTATTTTTTATTTTTTTAAAGCAAAGTTTGATTACAGAGAGATGTTTACATATTTCCTCCAGCAGCCAAAGTAGAAATGAAGGCTGCTGAAGATTTTTTTTTTCAATATTCCACCATCGTTGTTTAGTCAATATATGATTTATTATCTAGTTAACAGGAATAGATGTACATCTTAAGTAATTAATTTGTCAGGTTGGTTTCATGCAATTACTGGGCTGGTAAGGTGGAAATAACTGCCTTTCATATTCTGTGCCAGGAATGCATCTTTTTACCTTATGTGGAATTGGAAAACAGTAGGCACCAAACAGTCTGGCCGTCTATGTTTTTCCTGGATTAGCTGCTTGACATGACACTCTAGTCTTAGAATTCTCATTTTCTGTAGATTACTTCTTTCCCTCCCCTTCCTTTTAATAGTGACTAATTTTTTTCTTCCTTCATGTAAATTTTAATTTACAGTTTACTTATCTGTGCAATTTGTTACAATTAGCAAAACATTATATTCTGTACTTAGTATTTTGCAGCTTCCCTGGTTTTCACAAAATCATGCAGACACGTTAATCACAAAATAATTCATCCCATTGGTGTTATAATTTTCTTCTGTGTAATCATCCATACCTCTCTTTTTCACCATGTTAGTTAAAATTGAGAGGCATACCTGAAATGAGGAGTTTCTACCTCAAATTTACCTGGAAATTAAAAACTTCCTTAGCTCTACCCATCATTTTAATGCTTTTCAGTATAGTATGATGGAATGAATTTGCATCACTGTAAAAATGGCTTTGGTTAAGTAACATGCTTCTATGTGAATCATTCAACTTTCCATGACAGCCTGAATTTCTTATTATGTCAATATACTTCAGTAATCCAATTTTTCACCAGTTATTCTTGTTACCTGTTTCTGCCCTTCTGGCTAGTGGCTTCTTTTTTTGGAGAATAGTGAACTACTATGCAGCAAATAATAGGTTTTGAATATTATAATTTTACAGACCTCTATTCCTATTCTTAACATCAAGAAACATGGAAGGGTAGTTGAAGAATAGAACTTCTATTTCAAAATGGAAAGGACTATGATGTCTTCTACTATACTTGAAGGCAATAGACCAGCTTTTGTGACACATAGAAATATATTCATGGAGGGTACTCTTATAATGGCAGAGCTATTAGTTTAATTGGTTGAAAACCTTAATGCTAACCTTCTTCAATTTAATATTTGCCATCGTAGGGATACAATATACTTTGCTTCAGGGCTGATCCTCCTTCTGGAATTTCTAGAAAAGTGAAGACATTGTTTATTTATGAATAATTTACCAATGCTATCAATGGTTATTTGTGGTTGCCATGCTCATTTAAAGCATTTGAAGCATTTCAGTTCCAGTGTTTTCCACAGAAACTGTCATTAAGTAAATAGATCTGTCTTGGGAACAAAACTGAATATCTAAAAAGCCATCAGCTTGCAAAGTGTTATGTCTCAAAGGTTAATGCAATCTGTCTATGCTTTGTGATAAGTATACCTGTATATTTTATGACTATAGTGTCCACTCTGCTTTTTCCTCAGATTTCTTGGAATTTTTCCTTTTATCTTTTGACCAAGTATTCTGAAGAGATTGTGATGTTTTTATTGTCTTGGTCAATTGTTGACTTCAGGTTTTGGATCAAGTTGATTGTCTTTGTTTTAAACATTTTTTAAAATTCCTATCCATATTATATAACTAGGATATTAGAAAGAAAATATTTTTCTTTAACTTCTTTTTTCCTCAGGGTTTTGAAGATAGGGAAACATTTTTTAAAGGTGATTGTCAATCAGTGTTGAAGAGAAGCAATTCATTCCATCTACTCAGAATTTCATTCCTGGATTCCTGCTAGGCCTCAGCTTATGTTAACTTGACATATCACTGCTTAAGTCTAACATTTCATTCCAGAAAGCATCTTGATGCCAGTCTATCTATTTTAATGGTAATGAATAATGGTCCAGCCAGATCTTTTTTGGGGTACATATTCTAATAGATTTATCAAGAAACAACGTTTTTCTTTATGGTTGACACATACACTTTCAATATATCAATAATTCTTTTATAAGCATTCTGAAAACAACTTATGATTTAAATGAAAGCAGAGCAGAGAAGACTTATATCTCTATATCTTTTCTTTCACCATTCCAAGTTGTTACACGAAACAAGAATGAATATCATCTCCACTTGTTTGGCACCATCTTTCATATCACAATTTAAACATGCTTAAAATTTTAATCTACAAATATTGGGAAATGTTACCATGGTTCAGAGACAGATAACAATGAGAATATGGTTCTGTGCACTACACTGCAGAAGGATTTAATAGAAACTAGTTCAGAGAAGGACATGAAGACGATCAGATTCTGGAATAGGTAGAGGGGCTTTATGAAGAAGAGCAAGAGGCAGTGGTGGGATTCAATTTTTTTTTGTAAGTTTTATTTGAGTTTTCACAAAGAGAAAAAAAATACAAATAAAACATCTTTTTTGAAAGCAGCATAATCCTGGGTTACATTTCTTTGTGCAGACACAAATTCAGTTTCATGCTCATTTTTATATTCTATTCCATATCTTATTACTATTTTACATTTTCTGCATAGCTTCTCCCCTCTTTTAATTTTCTCAATTTTATTTTAATTATCTCAATTCAATTCAAATCATTGTATTTATATTTTTTGGTCTATCCTGTTTCAATTATCTATTATCTTTTCTCATTAAACAAAATTTCTCCTGTAGTTACTGATTGGAGTATGACGCCTTTATATCTTTTCCCTAAAGTTGTAACATTCAATATAATACATAACTTCCATTTGGATTCTGCTTGGTACATTCTTAAAATACACACTGTATTCTTAAAAAAAGAAAAAATATATAAATGTTTATAATTGAAACAACATTCCATTCCAAGTCAATTCTATCATTAATATTAATATTCATTAAAGTCTTAACATCTTTAACATTACTTTTCAATTAAATATCATACTTCTATGGGAACAATTATAAGCTTTCCATAGTTAATTCCCCCCCCCCTTCACTGTATTTTATAAAACATGAGCTAATTAAAATGTTCCCATTCCTTCCTAATTCAATATTCTCATTTATTTTATTTCACTTATTTTATTCACAAACATTTCATTAAATTACACTATTTTATCCCTCATTTTAATCATACATTGTTTCTAATTTTCTAAAGTTATTTCTATTACTTATATAACAATACAATCTTATGTACCTTTACAGAATCCCTTTTTCAGTTAGATTTTCACCCATTATCTCGAAATAGGTCCTGTTTCTCTATATCTTGTTCCAGTCCTTTGTAACTTCTTTTCCTTTCCTTCTTCCCTCTCTTCTTCTCTCTTCCCTTTTTACCCCCTTGTCTCTCTACCTCTATTTCTCTCTTCTGTATTCTCCTTTTCTGTTGCTTTCCAGTATTATACTTATTTTTCGAATTATTTTTCTTTTCTTTGGTTGTTTTTTTAAGTCTTAAATTCTCCATTCTCTTTCCCCCCTTTCCTTTTTCTTCCCCACATAAAATTACTTGTTCATTAAAGATGGCTTCTTCTTTGTTCCAGTCTTCTTGTTTTGTTTTTGTTTTCTTGTTTTTTCTCATAGTTCCAAATCTCCATTTCTAAGAATTGAAAAACAAAGCCAAAAGAACCCTTCCCTTCTTGTGCATCTTCTTTGTACTGTTTAAGTTCTATTTTCAATTCATCCAGAAGTGGTGCCATTGTATAAATTTTTAAACAACCATCTGATTGATTTTAGTCATTCAAATATAATAACCAAAAATCCAAAGATCACCAAATAATCCAAATACACGCAAGCTGTTTCTTTTTTGCTCTTTTTTTTTTTTTTTTCACTTTCTCTTCCTGGGGTTACTATTTAGTTGCAAAGTTTCAGTTAAAATGTATCTTTTAGAAGTCTTGTTGAAGTTTTACTTTAGATTCTTTTTAATTCCAGGCAGTCTCCGCCCTCTTCCAGATCCTGCCCTTATTCTTCTTCTCTCCCTTCCTGCTTATGAAAAATAAAATTTTTAATGTCCAGAAATCTTTATTATCCCTTTGGCATTTTGTTTAATTTTCAGCTTAATTTCCTATTGATGTCAAAGTAGATTTTTCCAATTTCTTATTTAAGTCTCTTAGTTGTCAGTATAGGGAAGGAGAGAGAAGAAAAAAAAAAAGCCAAACCTTTCCCTTTTCACTCTCCTTCGCTGCTTCCGACTCTTCTTTGGGAGCGATGTTATTTTTTGTAAGTTTAAATTTCAGGGTACTTGGTTGTTGCTTTTATAATTTAACCCAGTCAGCCAAAACTTTCACTTCTTATCTTCCTCATGCACATTCTTTTCCGGTCAAGTTCTTCTTTGTGGTGGCCATTTCTGACCACCACTGCAACCGCCTTCGGGAAAGGGAGGAGGGATGTGGCTCTCCTTGAACCTGCTGGCAGTCTCCCCCCTATTCACCACCTCTACAGGGTGGCTTAGCCCCGAAACCAGCCGGCTTGGGGCGCTCCAGCAGTGAGCCCAGACAGAAACCGTGCAAGATCGGAGATTTCTGTCTGTTGCCGAAGCCCTTCAAACCAGAAGTCTGGGATTCAATTTTTTTTTTTTTACTACCAGTTCTATGAGCATGGCTAGGTGGGCATGGCTAGGTGGGCGGGACCAGGTGGTCATGTGACCGGGGGGGGTTAAAAAGTCTTTTTTTTTCTTTCACAGCACCCCCCGCCCCCCGAACCCGTTCTTGGCCTAGTGGGCCTCGGGAAGCCTCCTGACTGCTGAAAAAAGAAGCATTTTTGAAGCCTTCCAAGGTAAGTACAAAAGTGAAGGGGGGAATCAGCTGTGCCGTACAATTTAGATTAACTAGAAAGCAAGAAATTTCATGATTTCCTGCTTTCCAGCCAATTTAAACCATGCCGCACAACTGATTGTCACCCTGCTGATCAATGGAAATACTGATTCAGCTGAACCAGTAGCATTTTTTTACAACTAGTTCTCTCAAACCAATAGCATTTTTTACTGCCGGTTCTCTTGAACTGGGCTGAACCAGTAGCATTTCACCTCTGGTGGGAGGCAACATGGCTGAAATCTGTACAGGAGAAGACCAAGATATTTTCTCTCTTACTCAGAAGCCGATACACAGAATAAAGTATTTATGTTACAGAAAATAGCTGTAGTTGAATGTTATGAAAATTCTTTAATATTGGAAAAGGCTTCTTAAAAAGGTAAAGGAAGAAATGATACAAATTTGTCTGCTTCTTATTCATTCCCATGGAAATGAATGTGAAAACTAAAACAAAACAATCAAATAAAAATGATGAAATTAGACTATGTGTAGTTGTGTATTTATGTATGCATGTGTAATCATTTTATATATAGGCTGAGTCAAATGTGTCTTTTGTACATTTTATACAAATCTTTCAAATATTCATTTTTGCCAGCTGTTAGATATATTCTTAAATATTCTTTGTAATGATCAGAAGAGTTTAGCCACACATTATTTGGATCAATAACTGGGGAAATTTACAATATTTGCTCAACTTCAGATTATTTTCTAATTATTCCTCCTTTACAATATAGAAAAGCTGTTCTTTGGGAAGATTGTAGCTGTGAAAACAACTGATGGGAAAACACTAAATGCTAGAAATTTATATGACAGGCCTGACGGTTTAAAATGACTTTATGTTCATTTTATATTCCTTTTCTAGTTGTGAAAAGTCAACATACATATCACTGAAACCTATTTCAGGTTGCACATGCATCTGAATATTTTCTACTGTTTACATTCTAATTCTGTATGACAGAAAACAGAATAGATTTCTGATTATGTAACACAAAAAAGATGGCAACAACACCCTGGTGAGATGTAGATGTCCCAATTATTTCAGTGAAGGGTGTATATAGTCTTGCAAATTTGAAATAAGTGGGAAAGAAGAGAGAATGAAAAAAACACAACAGTTTATCAGACTACGAGTACCTATTTCATTACCCATTTCCATTCTCTCCTTTTTTTTTTCATTTCTATGTCTTTCTCTGCAATAGATATGGCATATATATTTTTCTTAGATCTCCTTTGGATTTCTCAGTGTGAGGCAGAATAATGTCTCAAGGAAAAAGGTGGATGAAAGATATGGTGTTTCATAAAATATCACACTTTTAATTATACCACTATCAAAATTATTTCATACTCCTAATTAAAAGTAGCCCATGCCAACTATTTTTGGCACAACTCAAGTTGATAAATATACATTTCTATTCACTTATCCTGTCATGGGCTTCAAAGTTGCTGCCTCTTGACAAAGCAGGGTACCATGAAAACAGATTTCATGCAGATTTGAGCTCAAACTGTAACTTTAAACTTCTCAAACACTAATTTCATTGGCATTCATCTTGATATGTCTTAATACCATGTCACCAGTTACCTTAAATTGATAAAATTTGCTTGCCAAAAGATAGAATTATCATCTGATTATTTGATTCCGGAAAGCTCTATGGGGGGTAGGGAACAATGGTCCTTTTATGATTTGTGGATATCAACTTTCAAAGATCTAATGAGCTTTATTTCTCAAAAGATTATTAAAGGGGTTCTAATTAATTGCTGGACTTCAACTGCCAGAATGGCTCAGCAATTCTGGGAGTTGAAGTCCACAAGTCATAATGAGGCCATGGTTCCCCATCTCAGCTCTAGAAGAAGGGATCCCAGTTGCTTGATTTTAAATTAATGTTGCCATTGAGCTTGTCTCTTGGTAACTTACATGGACACATCCATCCATGCATGCATTTTATTTTTATTTTTTGCAAGAATAACGGAGATATTTTCTGTTATTTTTTTTTTCAAGGAGGTGATTTTCCACTTTAACCTGTGACTTTCAGGGTTGACTCTCATCTGAATGCTAGTGGGACTGACTCAAAATCAGCTAGATCAGGGCTGTCAAATTCGTGGCCCATAGTCTGGATGCATCATGTGCTGGCCACACTCATGTTTGGTTTAGCAAAGGGGAAAAAGTCGCAGTACGTCACATGATGACACTGTGACAACGCAAATTTGACACCCCTGAGCTAGATGTTGCCACATGGTGAATTGGTTTATTTGGTTATGCATACTCTTGCGAAGAATGTAACTAATATAATTGGAACCCCTTTAATAATCTTTTGAGAAATAAACCTCATTAGAACTCTTTGGGTGTATTGTTTTGTAATAATTGTATTAATTATTTATAAGCCTCTCAATTAATTATAAGCCTCTCAGAGTCATTGACTGAGATGGGCAGCTTGAATAAATGCATAAAAAACAAATAACAATATCCTATTTAAAATTTCTATTTTTTGATTCTAACTCTAACTCATTCTAACTCATGCTCTTAGAGAAAAAAGACAAGAAGCCTATTCTACTTTTGAAAGAAATATATGGCAGTCATTGAATTCCAGTACCTCTCTCTTTCATATTCTTTTCTCTTGTAAGATTCACCTCTTTCAACTATTTCTGTCAGGTTCCCACAGAGACAATGATGCTGGAAACTGCATTTTAGGAAATTGTAGCTATATAAAATAGTTTAGAATTACTAAAGCCAATAGCAGTGGTTGTAGGAATACTGTGTCTATTCAGATTTAAATTCTTAGTGCAGATAAGGGCCAGTGCAATTTTAACAGTTAACTTGGGTTTTCTGCTGTGCGTAGGTTCTCTAATATCTGTTTATGATGGATACTTTCTTACATTCAGATAAATTTTATACAGATATATTCCCTAAAATTAGGCTTGCATCTGTCAGCTAGTACATCCCCCCCTCCCCCATTTTCAAAAAATCAGAATAAGAATCATTCCTTTTTAAAGGGCCAATTATCTATAGCAGGATTGTCAATCTGGTGGCCTGCAGGCCAGATGTTTTACGTGCAGTCCATGCCCATGCCAGCTCCACAAATGGGAAAACTATTGTGAAATATCATGTGACGGCAACGTAACGCAGCAAGTTTGACACCTGTGATCTACAACAATGTTTCTCAACCTTTTCAGCTTCAAGACTGCCCAGACTGAGAAACACTGCACTGATCTAGTTGTTGTTCCAAGTAATGAACTCCGGGAAGTCAGGATTCTGACACTTTGTTCAGGTTCAAGAGATCCTTTATTGAGTTCATCATAACGGCACCTGTACACTGCACAAGTCAAAAAGAGGGCTCTGAAAATATTTACAGACCTCTCACATCCTGGACTTAAACTTTTTCAACTCCTACCCTCAAAACGATGCTATAGAGCACTGCACACCAGAACAACTAGACACAATAATAGTTTTTTTTTTCCCTGAATGCCATTGCTCTGCTAAACAACTAATTCCGTCAACACTGTCCAACTATTTACTAAGTCTGCATTGCTATTACTATAAATCTTCTCAGCACTCCTATCACCCATCCCCTCCCACTTGTGACTGTATGATGGTAACTTTGTTGCTTGTATCCTTATGATTTATATTGACTGTTTCCTAGTATGATTTGATTGCCTATCTGTACCCCATGACTATCATTAAGTGTTGTACCTTTGATTCTTGATGAATGTATCTTTTCTTTTCATGTAGACTGAGAGCACATGCACCAAGATAAATTCCTTGTGTGTTTAATTACACTTGGCCAATAAAGAATTCATTCATTCATTCATTCATTCATTCATTCACCCATTCATTACTTAGAAAGGTGAAGCTAGCTCTAAATTATTCCCACACTTAGGGATAGTTCAAAGAATGAGACCTCCCTACCTTGCTTTGTCTCTCAGGTCACATGTGTCAGGATGCGCTCCTTTTAGATCCCAAGAAAGAAATACTCAGACTCCATGGGGTAGAGCAAAGTTATCCTTTTACTGGGAAATAAAGTGGTAGCTACAAAGCAATTCCGAAACTGAGAAATTGGCGGGTAGAATGCATATACAAAGAAATAGGTTTGCCCCCACCCCCCAAAGTTCAAATTATTCTTCCAATTAAAACTTTTGAAACGGCTCATGTGGTCATCTTCAGATGGTGATGAGACGTCTTGTCAAATGACCTTGACATATTTTGATAAAAGTTCGCAGTTGCGCAAAAGAGGAAAAGATAGCCAGGAAACGGAAAGTTAAAGACAAGAATCCCCCCTCCCCTTGCTAGCCCAGCAAGGAATGCAAACACCTCCAGCTCTCTTCCCATATAAAATCCCCCCTCCCACCGTTGCCATGACAGACGAGAGAAATAATGAAATAATAGCAGATAGTCAGGAAGGGGAAGGTATCTTAGCAGAAAGGTAGAAGGGGAAGGTATCTTGAGGCTGACATTCGGACCCCCTAGAAGAAGGACATAAGTCCCTGAAAGAAAAACAAATTAGTTACATGTTAACATTAATGTACATTTCTATGGTTTATCAGGATATTTGGCATGAAATTTCTTTAACAGTTCAGGAGCCCTAAGGTCCTTTTCATTTACCCACTCAGAATGGGACGGAGGAAAATGTTTCCAAGCTACAAGGTATTGGGTACGACCCCTCCATTTTCTAGAGTCCAGAATTTCTTTAATTTCAAAATGTTGTTCTCCCTCAATTAATATTGGCACAGGGGGATCAGATTGGATTGGTCTCAAGGCACAGGTACGTTCTGGTTTCAACAAACTAACATGAAAAACAGGATGAATACGATGAAGAGTCTTTGGTAAAGTCAGTTGGACAGTTACAGGATTTATAATCCTCTCAATGGGGAAAGGTCCTACATACTTAGGACCCAATTTCTTTGATTTTTGGGTAGTTTGTAAATACTTGGTCGAAAGAAATGATATGACATCTGTGGAGCTCGCTTTTTGTCAGCAAATTTCTTATGAGATTGGTGCGCCTCATCCAAAGCTTTGCGGACAATTGGCCAATTAAATTGAAGCTGAGATATCCAATCACTCAATGACTGGACAGTTGGGTTTTCACCAGGCAGTTCAGGTATGGGTACAAAATCTTGCCCCGTTGCTATTTTGAAAGGAGTGAACCCCGTACTACTGTGAACAGAGTTATTATACGCCACTTCCGCAAAGGGTAACAGATCCACCCAGTTGTCTTGTTGAAAATTTATGTAGCATCGGAGGTATTGCTCTAGTACCCCGTTAGTCCTCTCGCAGGCTCCATTAGTTTGGGGATGGTGGGCGGAGCTTAAGCTTTGGGTGGAGCCCATTAACTTCAGAAATTCCCTCCAGAAATTAGAGATAAATTGGACTCCTCGATAAGAAACTACACGTTCAGGTATACCATGCAATCGGTAAACATGAAGAATGAAGAGTCTGGCTAAGGTTTTCGCTGAAGGGATCTTTGAGCAAGGAATGAAATGAGCTTGTTTGGAAAACAAGTCAGTCACTACCCAAATGACCGTGTGTCCACCGCTTTCAGGTAGATCTACGATAAAATCCATGGAAATTTCCTTCCAAGGGGCAGTTGGTCTGGCCACATTCTGTAACAGTCCTGGTGGCTTACCCGGCGGTCTTTTTGCTGAGGCGCAAATCGGACAACTCGCCACATAAGTCTCAATGTCCTTTTTCAAGGAAGGCCACCAAAACTGTCGTTTCACCAAATGCAAGGTCTTCACAAAACCAAAATGA
Source organism: Hydrophis major (assembly GCA_033807585.1). Lineage (NCBI taxonomy): Eukaryota > Metazoa > Chordata > Lepidosauria > Squamata > Elapidae > Hydrophis > Hydrophis major. The sequence goes on from CM066330.1 coordinate 22,338,027, forward strand.
CCAGCCACTTTGGAATCATGGGTTTGTTGCAATACATGGCTTCTCAGGGTTTGTGGTACATACAATTTCGCCCCCATCCAGGCTAGGCCATCTCGAATGGTGCAGTTATTCGCATTTGCCAGAAACCACTTATCTGTCTTCAAAGCCTCCTTAAACTGTTCCATCAGATCAGTAGGTAGATCCCTCTCCTGGTTTCTTTTCTGTGCGCGGGTAACAACAGGGGCAGCCAGTTGTGTAGTGGATACGATTGGCCTAATCACTTCTTTTCGGATACTGTTGTATTGAGGCATTCTAGACAAAGCATCTGCCATAAAATTTTTTCCCCCCGGGATATATTTCAAGGAGAAGTTGAATCGCTTGAAGAACTGAGCCCACCTAACTTGTTTAGGGGAGAGTTTCCGAGGGGTCTTTAAAGCTTCTAAATTTTTATGGTCAGTCCACACTTCAAATGGGTGTTTTGCACCTTCCAGAAAATGCCTCCAAGCTAATAAAACCCAACGGACTGCAAATGCTTCTTTCTCCCAAACGGCCCATCTCCTTTCAGTCTCAGTGAATTTACGAGAAGTGTAAGTGCATGGTTGTAGTGTTCCCTTCTCGTTCAATTGGAGTAAGACCGCCCCCACTGCTACATCGCTTGCATCAGCTTGGATCACGAAAGGGGCGTCCATGTCAGGGTGTTTCAGTATTGGTTCTGCAGCAAAAAGTCTCTTAAGTTTTTCAAATGCAGCTTGGCACTCCATAGTCCAATTCAATGGTTGACTGGGCTTTGGTTTCAATTCCCCCTTTGTTTTTAGGAGGTTGGTGATGGGCATAGCTATTTTTGCGAAAGACGGGATGAATTGGCGGCAAAAATTGCAAATCCCAGAAAACTTTGAAGCTGTTTACGAGTTTTCGGTGGGGCCCAGTCCAAAACGGCTCGCACCTTTTCTGGGTCCATTTCAATGCTTTCGGGGGAGATACGATATCCCAAGTAGTCGATTTTTTCTTGATGGAACTCACATTTGGATAATTTGGCGTATAGTTTGGCGGCCCTCAGCTTGTGTAACACAGAGCGTACCAACTTCACGTGGTCGTTTCTTGTCTCCGTGTAGATAAGAATATCATCAAGGTATACTAGAACACCTTTGTACAAATGTTCGTGAAGCACTTGATTGATCAATTGCATGAAAACAGCAGGCGCCCCCTGTAAGCCAAAAGGGAGAACATTGAACTGGAAACAACCCATTGGGCAGTTGAACGCAGTCTTCCACTCGTCTCCCTCCTTTATCCGGATCCGGTAGTATGCCTCCCTCCAGCTTGCCTTCCATCTCCTCCCCCTCCTGCCAAAGCCGTCCCCTCGCACCTTTTCGTCTTACAGTGATCCTGGGAGGAGGGGGGTCTTCAGGGTCTCTCCAACCAACCCCCAACGACCATCTGGGCATCTCAGCTGAGGTTTCTTCCAGAGTCAGTTCGGCCAGCAGGTCAGCCACCGACGCTTCCGGCAGCGGCATGGGCTGCCCCCCCACAGCTCCCTGATCCTCTTCATCGCCGGTTGGAGACGACATGGGATGAAACCCCCTCGGAAGAAAAGTTGCTGTTTTCTCCGGGTGGGTTGATGTGTGAGTTTCGGAATTATGTCAGGATGCGCTCCTTTTAGATCCCAAGAAAGAAATACTCAGACTCCATGGGGTAGAGCAAAGTTATCCTTTTACTGGGAAATAAAGTGGTAGCTACAAAGCAATTCCGAAACTGAGAAATTGGCGGGTAGAATGCATATACAAAGAAATAGGTTTGCCCCCACCCCCCAAAGTTCAAATGATTCTTCCAATTAAAACTTTTGAAACGGCTCATGTGGTCATCTTCAGATGGTGATGAGACGTCTTGTCAAATGACCTTGACATATTTTGATAAAAGTTCGCAGTTGCGCAAAAGAGGAAAAGATAGCCAGGAAACGGAAATTTAAAGACAAGAATCCCCCCTCCCCTTGCTAGCCCAGCAAGGAATGCAAACACCTCCAGCTCTCTTCCCATATAAAATCCCCCCTCCCACCGTTGCCATGACAGCCGAGAGAAATAATGAAATAATAGCAGATAGTCAGGAAGGGGAAGGTATCTTAGCAGAAAGGTAGAAGGGGAAGGTATCTTGAGGCTGACACATGGGCCAATCAGTCCAAATGTAGGTTCCCGCTAAACTCCAACAGGTGTGCATTGACATGACCTTGGTTCTCATGCTGACAGGTATATGTTATAGCTAACTGGCTAAGGCATTCTAGACTTTATAAAGATAGTGATGCATCTTATATAATTTGATTTAATAAAGATGTTTCCCTTGATATCTTCAACTTCAACTTTACTTTTGTAACCTTAATTAGAGGAATGAAATTGAAAACCGACAGGAGAGAATGAAAAATAAGGACTACATTGTAAACTGAAAAGGTTCATCATTAAACAATGTGTGGTAAGTAATAGGCATGCCAAAGTGTGAAAAAAATAATTTATCTCTGTTGCTCCTAATTATTATTATCCAAGCTATATTTCTCACATTAACAGACAAAGTCAACAGGATAGGTTTTATTTCTATAATTTTCCTCTGAAATATTGTGTGCAATTTCTGAAATTTGTTCTATAATATAATGAAATCTAGCTTCTAGGAAGTGAAGCTCACAATTAGCAATTCGGTTATTTTAAAATGTCAGGAAATAAAATAAAAGATTAAAGGCACTAAGGGGATAAAATGTCATATACAATCATCAATTTTTAAAAGAACGTGAACATGCTTCATATGCTGGCCAAATAGCAAAATGCAAATTGTTTCCACTTCCCATTAGTTTTATATATTCTCTCAAAGGTATTTTAGAACATGAGAGTTATTTATATCTTTAAACATACATACATGTTTTTGTTTAAAAATCCAAAATGCTTGTCAACCATATTAAAAAGTTAAAGTTCCTTCATGCTGAACTTGACATTTGATGACTTTATGACTACATTCATATAGTTTTACTGACAACAGCTGAGAGATAGCTTGCCATGCTTTCTTCTCACGACCTGCGGGATAGGTGTGTCACGCGCTGGCCATGCCCACACCTGGTTTAATGAAGGGGGAAAAATTGCAATATGTTATGTGACAACACCATGATGATGCGAGTTTGACACCCGTGTTCTAAAAGGTTGTTTCAACTTCCAGCATAGCCTACAGTCTTCAATATTTCCTGGAGATTTCCTGTGCAAGTATTAATCACACTTGATCCTGCTTAGCTTAGGAGGTCAGAGAAGGTTGGCCAGATGCTGTGGCTTGCTGAGATATCAACAATATTAGGCATTTTTCTATTTATCCAATTTTAATGGGTGGATGGCTAGTTCTCAAATTCTGATGCTTTTCAGCCAATATAGGATTAAAGAATAAGAGGGAAAATACAAAAATAAAACAAAACCCTATAACGTATCCAATGCTGAATCCAATATATTATAATTCTAAGCACTTATAATACCAGGAAAAGACCCAAACTTTCAAGATCATATGGAAGATGACACGATAATTGATTATGCCTTTTATAGAGATTTTTGCTTACATTTTGCATCTTACCTTCCAGTACTTTTATGTGCTTTCATTATCTTCACTATCAATATCTATCCTGCTTTAGGATGGGAAAAAGAAATCACATAAATATTTGTATGTATTATTTTTCTAAGGCAGGAATTTTTTTACATTTTCCCTAGAGTTTATCTGCTGCTTCTTTCAAAATGCAATCCAAACTGAAATAATCTGAAAAATGAAAAGTTCAGAGCCTATCCTTTCTGAATAATTTATTCCAGAAGACCAAAAATGAAAATGATTTTCAGCCAAGCTGGGTCTCAGGATAATTTTTGATTGGTGTAGTTTTTGAGCAGAATAAAGCTGATATTCAACAATATTGGAAATAAAATGTCCAAAAGACTTGAGAAAAATCCCTTCCATTTTATGGGGATGGATTAATAACAATCTTTACAGCTGCCAGCTATTTACTGTTGCTTGCACATTGAATCAAGATGTTTTCTTCTTAGCCAATTCAGAAGCTTATCCCTTCCATTTTTAGAAAGGAAATATAGTCATATATTAAATAAATAAAGATACCACATGTGCTCCTATTATATTAACTATCCACTCTGAATCCCCATTCTAATTTAGATATAATGATAAGGTTATTATATAATCCATCTACCACCAGAAAAATCATAACTATTATAGTGACATGCACTGTTTTAATGATACCTCTGCACATGGAGATTTGTTAAATACATTCAAATAGAAGTATTAATGTTAATGTTGTCTTGATTCATTAATGTAGCTAATGTAGAATATTACTTTTTCCTCCTCCTCTTCTTCCTCCTCCTCCTCCTCCTTTTTATCATGTGCATTTGATCTAGGATTATAAATAAATCAACAACAATGGAAGAGGACTTGCAAGCTCTTAGATTTCACATTAGCCAAATAAATAAATTTTGAATATCTAAAAATACAATCCTCATTCAGAAATTTGATAACAGAAAATTTCCACAGATCTGTCATAGCAAGAAAAATAATTTTATCACAGAAAACAAAGTAGTGTGTATCCACTGTTCACTGCAATTCACAGCAATCCATGAATTTAAATATGCCTCTGTGATCCAGGGTTTAAAATAAATCCTAGATTCACCCATGATTCCTAGTAGATCTAGCCCTAGTCCTAACCCTAACCCTAGATTCATTTAGATTATCCCATGTAATTCACTGTAGTTCATACTCAACTTCAAGCAAAAAGCTTTAACTGTTACTTTCCTTAGAAAACATCTAATAATCCATCCCTAACACTAGTTTTTGGCCATGATTCCAAGTCGAACTAACCCTAACCCTAGATTCATTTTAATTGGCAATGGGATTTTGCCATGTAATTTACAGAAGATTACAATCAACTCTGAAACAAAAACTGTAACCGTTCCTTTCCTTAGAAAACATTTAAACATCCATTGCTAACATTCATTTTTGACCATAATTCTAAACCTAAATCCAACCCTCACCCTAACCCTAACCCTATATTCATTTAGAATGGGATTTTTCCATGTAATTCACTATGGTTCATACTCAGTTCTGAACCAAAAACTGTTAAGTGTTACTTTGCTCTAAGAATCCATCACTAACATTCATTTTTGGTCATGATTCCAGGTAGACTAAATCCCAATCCTTATCCTAATCCTATCCCTTGATTCATATTCGGCAATGGAATTTTCCCATATAATTTGCTGTGGGTTATAATACATTCCGAACCAAAAGCTGTAACTGTTATTTTCCTTATAAAATTTCTACAAATCCATCCCTAGCATTCATTTTTGGCATTGATTCGAAATAGGCCTAACCCTAACCCTGGATTCATTTTCATTGGTATTTGTGGCTAAAGAAATGGTATTGCACACACAGTTTTTAAATATACATCAATTCTATGAAGCATTTTAATTACCGTATATACTCGAGTATAAGCCGAGTTTTTCAGCCCATTTTTTGTGCTGAAAAAACCGCCCTCGGCTTATACTCGAGTCAGCCGCTACGGCACCATGCCTGGCCTGCGCTGGCGTGGCTGCAACCGATCTCGCCTCCAGGGCAGCATTGCCGCAACGGCTGTCTACCCGCTGAGGGACACACAGGCGACCCCAAGCGGCCTCTTCTTCCCCATTAACAGGCGCCCGGGCCCCCCGCGAGCTCCTGTGTTGTGCGCTTCCAGCTTCGCAAAGAAACTGCCAGGCTCAGGCAGCCTCCCCCACCCCCTAGCCTAGCAGCGAAGAGCTGCTCCGGGGGCAGCGAGACAAAGTGCCTGGCTGCGCCGTGGCGGGAGCCCCCGGAGCAGCTCTTCGCTGCTTGGGGAGGGGGTGGGGGAGGCTGCCTGAGCCTGGCGACCCCAAGCGGCCTCTCCTTCCCCATTAACAGGCGCCCGGGGCCCCCGCGAGCTCCTGCGTTGCGCGCTTCCAGCTTCACCAACAAACGGAGCTGCAAATCTGGTAATCGCTTGTGGAGCCTCGGCACGAACCCCCTTTCCCCGCACTCCCCCCCCGCACTCCTCTGGCGGCAGCAGGCGGAGAAAGCCCCACTTCCCCCTGGCCTTGATGGCACGCGTGAGTTGGCTTCCCACTCTTTTTTTTTTAACTCTCCTCTTCCTCCTCCTCCTCCTCTCCTCTCCCCTTGTTGTCTGGTCTTCCCGAAGGAAACTCGAGGGCTCACACTTCCAGGTGTTTCTCCCTGTCTTTCTCCCTGTCAATGATCTTTTCTTCCCTTCCCTTCTCTCAGCCCCATCCTCCTTCACCTTTGTCACCACAATCCTGAACAGATGAAGTTTGTACTTCTCAAGAAAGGTTGGATGTTCCTTTTGAGGAGGGAACCTAGTGTGACATCTGTATGTTGACCTACACTGAGCCATGGCATGTGTGCAGATGCAATGGAGGCATGAGGGAGAGCTGTGAAAGAGATGGTGGCTCTCCAAAACAGGATGTACATGCAGCACATACACATGCTTTTTTCTTGCAAGGGAGAGAGTGACTCTGTTTGGACATACAGATGATCCAGTTTTGAAGGATTTTAACTCTTGTGTTTTAGCTTGGTTGCTGATTGAGCTAAGGTTTTTGTACTTTTAAAGTTATTGTTGATACCATATTGGTTTTGTTGGCTCTCTTTTCCACTTACAGAGCTAGTTTACTGTTTTTCTTTGAAATAAATATTCAAAAACATTTAACCTGCTGATGCCTCAATTCATGTAATTTTATTGGTATCTATTTTCATTTTTGAAATTTACCAGTAGCTGCTGCATTTCCCACCCTCGACTTATACTCGAGTCAATAAGTTTTCCCAGTTTTTTATGGTAAAATTGGGTGCCTCGACTTATATTCGGGTCGACTTATACTCGAGTATATACGGTACATATCATTTTCTATGATGCCTAAAACTACCTGACTTTTGTTAAAATATACAAACTATTGTATGATTTTCTACTTCATTTTCCATATACACTGTGTCTTTTTTTGGTGCTATTTCTACATCCATTACATCTCTTATGTAATTTTGTTGAACAGACATTTTAAAAATTATTCAGAGCACAACAGACAACTATCTTTTTTATTTCATTAGTAGTAATTTAAAAGGAGAGTAAAAAAGAAAGTGAAAATTTAATAAGCTAATTTGACAATAATATTCCTAACCACATACTCTTTTTGTATGACCAATATAACATGAAGGTGACATTTTATATTTGATACAGTCATTTTCCTTTTTAAAGTCATGCTTTCTTAAAACTCAGTGCTTTCTACATTCAAAGGATTTTCTTCCTGTACTTTCAATATAACTTTCTTTTAAATTGGAGTAAGCATGTGTTGATTTTCTCAGTGAATTTTAAACACATTTTATCCAGATACCTACTTATACATCAATGCAAAATGGCTGGATTTCTTGCTGTGATGCAGGAAAAATAATAGTTGAATATAGAAAAAATTAATCTGTATCTGAGTAAAATATTAATTAGGAACTTCCTAATGGTTGTCCTGCTCTTTCAAGAAACAGAACACAAGAAGATTAATTCAACTAATATTTTCCTTTCTCAATAGAAGATTTACACAATTCTAAAATGCCAACTATTTAGTATCTAAGAAGAACTTTGTGTAATGAAGAATATAACAATTTTGTTCAGGAGAAATTTTTATCTGCAAGTAGTCTGCAAGTTTTTTTTTTTTGCTAAATAAGAGATACTATGTGCTTCACATGTGTCACAGAATCTCAGACATACCTCATAGATCTTTAGCACTATATGAAGTGTGTGGATGTTTTAAAGTAATTAATAATTGTTGTAACCAATTCACATATGAGTCACACCCTGAATTTATATGTAAATTAAAGTTAATGTGTTCTTACGTATTTTGTCATGGGAAATCTGATTCCTAATCTGTTCATTTAATTTCTTGCATACTGAATCTTTTGTCATCAGCCTGAAATTACTGATTTGGAAACTGTTGTTGATATGAGAAATAAATGTAAGCTACAATTCCATATACCTAGAATATATATCTGAGGACAGACTCAGGACCCAATTTCTGAATCAGAATCTGACCTTGAGGAAGCTGTTTTATCTGAGCCTGTGGAATGTTAGGCTTAGGAGAGACAAAGCCAGGAACCACATTAGGTTGCTCAAATACAGGACCACCTCAGCAGCTGGAAAAGTCAGTTGAGATGATGTAAATCTTCCTTGTTCCTGCAGTATTGATGAGAGCAGTATTGATGAGATTAGACTCCTTGTTAAACTAAGGAATAAACCAGAGCTGTCAAACTTCCGACCTGTGGGCTGGATGGGTTATGCGCTGGCCATGCCCATGCCCGGTTTAGCGAAGGGGGAAAAGTACCGATATGTTACATGACACCACCATGACATTGTGAGTTTGACAGCCTTAAAATAAATCTACTGAATATTGACAACTTGCTGTAGCCTTATTTAAGAAGCATCTCGAAGTTGGGCTCTCAGTGTTGGAAACAATATTTGACTTAGGTGTGACATTCATGTTGATTTTACCCTTGAACCTCTGACCTTTGAAGTGGAACACAACCTTGCCTCAGCTCTCTTTAACTTGGACTCATGTAAGATGATTCTTCTGTTTCATGGATGTCAAACTTGCCACATCATGTTGCCATCATAACGCAATGTTTTTTTTTTCCCTTCATGGGTGGGTGTGGCCTGAGTGTGACACATCTAGCCTGCGGGCCGCCAGTTTGACAATCTATTTCAAAGCAAACCTTACAGGCAAGTTTTTGCTTTGTTTACATTCCTTTGCCTCGTTATTGATTCCTCAGTCTTGAAGTAAAACTGATAATCTCTTGAGAAACCATGTGTGAATGTAACTTATAGCTTCTTATAGGATCACACATTCTGAATTCAGTGGAACTTATTTTCTGCTGATATTCATGCTTCACATAATAAAACAAATTCTCCCATCACAGAGAAATAAAGTCTATGGTTGACCACCATGCTCTAAATAGAAATATTCAGAATCATTAAAATCTGCTGTGCCTTATGTTTTCTCCCTGTACCTGAATTGTCACAGCTGCAACCACAATGAAGCAAAGAAAGTTCATTGAATTCTTGTACTTTGTCAGCCTTTAATAGTTTTGATTGCCTAATTATCTGCTTCAGTGCAATGGTAAAATGTTGCAACATTTCATTTCCCCCTCAAGGAATGAACACTGTCTCTGAAGAAGTTACCATCTGCTCTTTTTCTTAAAAACTAAGCTGGAAAAAAAAATCCATCAGTGCTTTTACCATTGTCACCTTTATGTTCCTATTTCTTTTTCTCCACAAAGGAATTGTATTTCAGTAAAAAGTAGCTCATCATCTTAGAGAGAGGGACCTTATTGAAATATGTGTGTACAGTATATATGTGTGTGTGTGTGTGTGTGTGTGTGTGTGTGTGTGTAAAATCAAAGAATGTGAATAGTTCCTCAGGTTTCAGAGTTCTATGGCTTTACTATATGTGTAAAATGGATTTTGTATACAAACCTTTGAACTGGATATGGCAGTTATGGAATATGTCTAGCACTAAAATATTATCCCTGATTTCTAAAAGTCATCACTAAGTTGCCAACGTATTTCTTTCTATAATTTGTACCAATAAAAGGCCCTCTATATATACACTTTAGTTATTATGTTATTTGTTAAAGGTTAGAATAAGTCTTGGATAAATAAATTATTTGTTTTAACACTACTTAGAGTTGAAACATGGTGGCGCAGTGGTTAGAATGCAGTACTGCAGGCTCTGTTCATAGCCTGGTGTCCAGTACTGACTATCTCAAAATTTTCCATCCTTCAGCATTAATAAATGAGGGCCCAGATTATTGGAGACAGTGTGCTAACATTTGTAAAAAAAAAAAAAAAATTCAGAGAATGCTGTAAAGAATCATGGAGCACTTATTCTATTGAGAATCCTTATCTCAGGATTGTCAACTTCTAGCAAACTTTTGTCTTGGAAGTTAAGTTGGGCCAGGTCTAGCTGAATTTCAATAAAAGTAGGCTATAGGCTAGATCAGGGTGTCACTCAAGGCCTGCGGGCCAGATCTGGCATGCGGGGTGCTTAGATTTGGCCTTCAGGGCCACCCTGGAAGCAGCAAAGGACAGGCCTGTGGTTCCTCTGCTGGTGAAAATAGAGATCAGGAGTGCACAGCCCTCCTGATCTCTATTTTTGCTGGCAGAGGGTTGCAGGAGGCTGTTGCAGCCAAAAACAAAGCTCAGGAGCCCCTTTTCCTGACAGGGCATTTGGGTTACAACAGGCCTCCTTGGCCATGCCAACCCCACCCCCCAAAAAAAGTCAAACAAACCCCTCAATGAAATCAAGTTTGACATCTCTGGGCTAAATATAAAGGAATGTCATGGCAAACTCTTTTCCATTTTTGTCAAAGATGATGCTATGAGTAAGTCATCAGAAGGAGCTTGAAGAAAATATTACCTTTCTATCATTCCAAATTCTGAACTGTACCAGGAATTTAGAATTGCTTTCTATTACATGATTGCATGAATGTTTCAAAGGAAAAATGTGAAATAGGAATATAAATAAGTTATGATGACCAATTGCTGTCAGAAACCAATTAAATATGGAAGATATGATTTCAGATTCTTATCATCCAAAGTTTATCATATGGAATGGGGAATTCGATTACTTTACCTTGCTTAAGGGTTTAGTCACAAGTAAGAAATGTGTCTTAGGTGAACATTAAGAAATTGCAGAATGTATTTCCAGTTCACACCTGCTTCCAGTCAGATATTTTGGCTCATCTAAATGACCATGTATTTTTTTTTCCACTTGTTTACTTTATAATCTGTTCTAATTCCAATAGTGCACTCTGGCCCTCAGTATCTGTTGTTGTTGCTTGAAATGAAAGAGGGCTAATGGTTACCATTAATATTTTATGAAATAAAGGAAAACATGTTGTCCTTTAGGAAACAAGCAAATAACATTCATACGATGTCTAGGACTTCAGTTATTTCCTTCTTTCCTTTTTTTTCAAATGCCCTAATGAGCCACATCTGCTGTTGTAATTTATCTAACCTAATAGGGGATAGAAAAGAGCAGGTGGAGGTTCATAGTACATAATCTTGGTTCAAAAATAGGGCGAGAATTTATTAGTGGTTATATTTATACACCAGAAGGACACAGTGGTTCAAGGGTTAGACGATGAGCTTGTCAATCAGAAAGGTCGCAGTTTGGCAGTTTGAATCCCTAGGGCTGTGTAACAGAGTGAGCTCCCATTACTTATCCCAGCTTCTGCTATCCTAGCAATTTGAAAGCATGTAAAAATGCAAGCAGAAAAATAGGGACCACTTTGGGACCAGCATTCCCTGCACCTTCGGCATTTAGTCATGCTGGCCACATGACCATGGAGATATCTTCGGACAATGCTTACTCTTCGCTTTGTAACGGAGATGAGCACTGCCCCTTAGAGCCAGAAAGAACTATCACATGTGTGCTAGGGGAACCTTTACCTTTTATATTTAAACACATTCAATGGAAACATAGGCATTCAGAATTCTTTTCTGCCTCAGTTTAGACTTTCATTGACTATTACATGAACTTTCAAAGTTCTTATCTTCTTTGAAAGCTTTTGATCCATATCTCATCTGGTCCTAATTGTTTGTTTCCCTGTACAATTCCATGTGATAATTCTCTCCACTAAGTGATACCTCTGGTTGTTCCTGTGTTTTATCCCTTCCTCTACACTACTATATTTTTCCTGGGTTCAGCTCTCTCTATATTTCTCCCAATGTTTTACTTATTGCAACATTTTGATTTTATCATTGCAGGTTCATTCCGTTTTTACATGAAAATGAATCCCTCGCTCCATATCTGGTGCTGTTTTTGCAAACTTGTTTACAGACATGACCAAATATATTACACATGTTTGATTAGCCTCAGAAAGTTCAAATTTAACAGAATGCCTTGCTGATGGTTCTTTCCCAGTTGGACTATTGCAATGTGTTGTACAAAGGCTTGCCCTTGAAGACTATCAGAAGTTTCAACTGGCCTAAATTGGCACCACTCAGTTTGCCTGTTTTGTACTATTGCTGTGAAAGCTGCATTTGTTCCCTATTTCTTTTCAGTGCTGAAATAAGTTTCTAATTACCAGTGATGGACAGTAGCAATAACCTTGAGGAAGAGGAGGAGAGCAACAAAGACAATAGGCAGGCAAAAGAAACTTGAATCTGAAATGGAAATGGATTTTGAGAAAGCATCTCCCCTAGTTCTCTTGAAGAGTGATGGTGGTACAGTTAGATTTGTAAGCTTTTGAAAGCAAAAATGATGCATACCAAAACTCCTTTTATTATTACGTTCAGATTCCAGTCCTCCTGAGAGTTATACTAACATTTATATATAAATAATACTTATATATAAGTTTCTGTTACTGTAACCTTATAATAAAAAGAATTTTAGCATGCATAAATTGGGTCTATGACAATTCTCCACAACCAACTCACCACAGTCAACTCATTGTAGGACAACTCACCACAGGACAAGAATTACGCTAATGCTAAAGAAATAGTGGACTAGAACAGGGATCTCCAACCTTAGCAACTTTAAGATTTGTGGACTTCAACTCCCAGAATTCCTCAGCCAGAGGAATTCTGGGAGTTGAAGTCCACAAATCTTAAAGTTGCTAAAGTTGGAGACCCCTGGACTAGAAGCATTAAAGAAAGGGTGCCAAAGTGACAAAATGAAAATAACAAAAATCAAAATAAATAACAAAATATAACAAAAATCAAAATACATTTTTAATTATTTAAAATAATTAAATTGAATTGTTGAATTGCCCCATAGAAAGTTGTCCTGTGGTGAATTGGCCATGTCAAGTTGTCCTGTGGTGAGTAGGACATGGTGACCTGGTTGCGGCAAATTGGCTGCAGCAAATTGTCCCATTTTGATGCTGGGGATCTGTTGTTCTAAGGGGAAAATGGTAGCAGTGAATAATTAATTGTGAAATTATTTTTTCATTACCACTGTAATTGTGATTGGTCACTAAATGAGGCATTTGCTAATTAGGAATACCTTGTGCTAATCTTCAGTTCTATGCATTGCTTCCTTAAATAAAGACCAGCCTTCACAGTGTCTCAAAAAGAAAGAGAAAGAAAGAAGAAAAGCAAGATTGGTAGGTAGGTAGGTAAGTTTTGGATTCATCTGAGTTTACTGTTTTCCAATTGTTTTGTTTTTTATGAGGCTGTATTTAAATTATTGTACTATACTGTAACCTGCCCAGAGTTTTTTCCAGACTAGAATACTATAGACCATATGTGTAGACTATTAGGGGAAAAATAGTCATTTTTTGGCTAGCTAGTTTGAAATTCAAAGTTTGTACTCCTTGTAAAAGAAAAAAAAAAAAGTAAGACCATCTACAGTGCCAGAATTCTCATTCACTAAGATGAGAAGAAAAGTTGCTTTTGATTTTTTTAAGGAAAGGATACCTTTGACATTTGCAAGAGAAGTTACAGTTCTTTCATTGACCTGGAAGTGTTTGAGAGATAGATGTGAGTGTGTTTCACTGCACAACTCTCTTCAGTGCTGTGCCACCACTCTGACTTCCTTTAATTAAATCCCAGGTGAAGGAATTATGGCAAAAACATATAGCTTTTTTGGGTCAGGACGTGTGTGCAGATCAGGAAGATGCAAAGCGATGAAGATGTGAATAGAAAAGTAACAACCACAAAAAAGAAATCTTGGTAACCACCACAACAGGCTAAGCTCAGAAACACAACCAAAAAATGTCATTGAAAAGCCAAAACTGCCCTGACAGTGAAGTATTAAAATATAAAGTTCTTTTGCAGAAGAAACTTTTGAAATATTGGAAGACCAATTTCAGCACATTGTTGGTCCATATGCTGAAAACTCATAATCCAAGTATAATAATATTGTTAATGTCATCCTTGACATCAAAGCATACACTGGACAGATGTCATGTACATATATCACTGAAGACTGAGTCAGTCTGGATAAAGATTGAATATTAAGGTATTAAGAAAGAAACATGAGCTACATTACATGAAAACAATTGTTCTCTTTTACTTCTGTCTGAACAGTTACAAAAGGTATCACTGAACTGACTATCCACTTAAATTTTCAGGCATTTCTTGACTCATTATTCTGGATTTTTTCTGAAATCCCAAGTAAACATGACAGTGACCTTTCTTTCCTGTTATCAAAATATTTATGTGGATGAGCTACATCACCAAGCCTCTGATTCTGCCACAAACAGGGCAGTCATAGCAATAGCACTTAGACTTATATACTGCTTTACAGTGCTTTACAGCCCCCTCTAAATGATTTACAGAGTCAGCATATTGTCCCCAACAATTTGGGTCCTCATTTTACTCACCTCAGAAGGATAGAAAGCTGAGTCAACCTTGAGCCTGATGAAATTCAAACTGCCAAATTGCAGGCAGATGGCTGTCAGCAGAAGTAGTCTGCAGTACTGCACTCTAACCACTGCACCACCATGGCTCATTCATATCTCAGTCATATCTGTTAGGAATAACAAGGTTACCTAATGTAGTTTGGGTAAAATAATATATATAAACTATGATAGTAAGTTTAAGTGTGTGTCACTTTAAATTGCAAAGCATGTAATTTTGGGTGCTGCTGTAAAATCGCCATAAGAGGGAGCAAGAGAACTTGATTGATTGCTGGCGTACTGGATTGCTTGCTGACTATGATGGATTGATAGTTTGTTAACTGTGTGTTCCCTGCTACTGCTGCTGAAGGAAGAAAGGAGGTTTGAATTCTTCATATCTCTACTGCGAGAAGATATATTGCTGAACTGATATTTGTAAGTTTACTGACCTCTTTTTCAACACTGGACTTTGCAACTGAAAAATCCCCGAATGGACTGAACTAGTGAATGATATATGGACTGTTTTGACTATGCTAAAAATCTTACTGGAATAAACTATTTAACTAGCACAGTGTATCTGTTTTTACTGAGTGTAAGCTACAAAAACATTTATCTCACATATTTGCCTGTCTGCCTGACTGCCATGCAGATTCTGCTAGGATGTATCCCTAACAATATCTTTCAACATTACACAGATAAAATGAAATATACTGTATACCTGTAATGAAAGGTAATGGAAGGCTTAGATTCCCAGGAGGAAGGGGATGCATTTCAGAGAATAAAAGGCAGCTCAATCCAGATATTTTGTGTGAATGAAAGAAGGTGAAGATAGCCCCTTCGTAATAGTTCACAGAATATATGTCAGATGCAGATAGTAGAGAGCTTCACTTGTCGGGCTCAAAAATCAAGGAAGACACATAGTGATTCTGCCAAGCAGAGTTCTTTATTGTCCCACACCAAGACATAATCTTCTCTGATACAAACTATCTGAACTAAGTTGTCTCTTATTCCTCTGGAATGTATCCCCTCCCTCCTGAGAGTCCTGCTTCTACATTTCAATAAACAGAACAAAATAACAGAGTTGGAAGGGACCTCAGAGGTCCTCTAGTCTAGTCCAATTTCCCCATTGCAGCAGGATTTCCTCTACCTTTCAGTCAAGTGGCAGTCCACTCTCCTTCTTAAAAACCTCCAGTGATCAAGCAACCAAGCTTCTGAAGGCCATCCCATCCCACTGATTAATTGTTGTAAATGTTAAGAAATTTCTCCTTAGTTCTAGCTTGCTTCTCTCTTTGGTTGGTTTTTAATCCATTGTTTCTTGTCTTGCCTTCTGGTGCTTTGGAAAATAGGTTGACCCCTCCTCTTCTTTGTAGCAGCCCCTCAAATATTGGAACTCTGTTATCATGTCTCTCACACACACACCCAGTCCTTCTTTTCACTAGACTAAACATACCCAATTCCTGCAACCATTTTTCATATGTTTTAGCCTCCATCTCCTAATCATTTTTGTTTCTCTTTTCTTTCTAGAATCTCAACATCTTTTTTTATAATGTGGTGAGAAAAACTGAACAGTATTCTAAGTGTAGTCTTACTAGGGCTTTGTAAAGCAGTAATAGAACTTCACATGAGCTTGATTCTATCCCTCTGTTAATGCAACCTAGGATTGCATTGACTTTGGCTGCTGCCACACATTGCTAGCTCATATTTATTCATATTTCAGCACATGAAAGGATTTAATTGTTCATCTATACCACATGGATAAAGTCTTGACAAAGTATCTGGATTCTCAAACCAATGATGTCAGTATACATGACAGATAACATAGTATACTAAATTCTGATCTATCAGATTTGAGAAGGAAATGAGAGTGACTTTGGATTTATTGTCCAGGCTCCTAAACATGGTTGTTCATCAACATTATGTTTTGTGATGTACTCCTTTTAGAAGAAACCATTCTTGAAATAGTCTCTGGAATAGGCAGCCTGCTAAAATAATCAATGAAAAATAAATTTTAATCTCTAGTGATTAATGTCTTAAGTCTTGTTAAAAGTCTTTCTCATATGCATAAACCATTTCCCATATTTCCTTTTTAGGAAGCCCAAGAGAATGTAGGACAGTTATGTTCACAGTTATTCTTTCAACTTTCATTTGTCATTTTTACAGGGACAACCTGATGCCGCATATTTTAGTGCTTGTTTGCACATATAACTAAAGTATGCTACAGCCTTTCCTTTCTCTTTCATCTGCTGCATTCTATTAAAAAAATTGATATATCTGTGCATGATGCAGTAATTCTGTCTTAAGCCCCCACAAGGCAGTCCTTGTAAAAAAATAAAATAAAATAAAGATTACCAACTAAACTTGGAACTATGTTATAAATTTGGCTAGAGTCACTCGAAATTTTCAACCTTTTTTCTGGGTTAAACAATATTTTAAATGTCCTTTGAATCTATTTATTAAACAAGTTTTTAAAAGTTTCTTTTCAGTTTATATATGCTACGAAGTTCACCATGCAGAGATGGCTGTGTCACATCCAACTACTGTATTA
Source organism: Hydrophis major (assembly GCA_033807585.1). Classification (NCBI taxonomy): domain Eukaryota; kingdom Metazoa; phylum Chordata; class Lepidosauria; order Squamata; family Elapidae; genus Hydrophis; species Hydrophis major. The sequence goes on from CM066330.1 coordinate 22,354,960, forward strand.
ATTTGTTTGTTGTCAATGTAATTCTTACATTTTTTTCTTTCACAACTCCTTTGACCCATTTCTTCCTCTTCTCCCCTTCCTCCAAATAAAAGTTCTCTGGGCTGACCCATCCAAAGTGAAATGAGATAATACTAGATTCTTCAATGGTGTCAGGTCAGGCTAGGTTAAGAAATAGAGACCTGAAAAGCTTGTTTAAACCTTCACTCTGCCTCTTTTAAGACCACCCAAATCAATGCAGATTCAGTGTTCTGATTTTCTTTTTGAGATGGAGCAACTGTTTGTCCTCATTGAACTCTTCTCCAGGATGAAAATGAGATTTTTGCATAAGTTGTAGCCCTAATAGGAATATCTTATCTGCTAGTAAAAACTGTAAATAAAATTATTCGGTCTGCAATGGAAATAGGACACTGTGAATTAGGATCACTTTGCATAAATCTTATGGAAATTAGGGTTTGTGTGAGTTTGTATGTCAATGTTACTATCTTTATAAAGGCAAGTCCTTTAATCCATAAAAAGTATGATATTATCTGCCTGCCTACCTACCTACTGTGTTTCTCACAAAATAAGGCCAAGCCTTTTTTTTTTTTTTGAGCCCTGAAAAAATGGCTAGGACGTCTTTTCTGGGGTGAATTAATTTCTCCCTCCCCCCCCACACCAGCGCTATCAACAACAGCATCTGAGTCAGTCCCGCTTTTCCTCTGTCCCTGTAACAACAGGAAAAAAAGATTTTGAGGTACCTGGGAGCACCACACGCTGCATTTTGATTTAAGCCTTAGTGGCTGGGTGGGAGTGAGAAGAGCCCAGCGAGCGTCTCTGCTGCTGCTACCCTTGGTGCTCCAGCCTTCTTGGGTGGGAGAGCCACCTCCGTAACTTCCACGGTTCCTCCCGCTGCTGCCGCTGTTATTGGAGATGGCGCTGATGAGAGAGGGACAGCTTCAGCTCAGACTGTGTGCTTGGAATGCAGGAACGGGCTGCGCACCGGGACTTTTGCAAACTTGCAGAGCCCGAGGCTCTGGTTTTTTTTCTGTTGTTATGGGGACGGGGGAAAGCGGGAGTGACTTAGATGCTGTTGTTGGAGATGGCGCTGGTGAGAGAGGCGCCAGCACCGGTGGGAACTGTCGAAGCTACGGAGGACTGAGAAGTGGCTGAAACGTTGCCAAACATCCACGCCGACGCTGCCCGCCTGCTGACCTGGTAAGGGAGGGGTAAGGGAGCCCTCCATGTTCCACCATGGTGTTAGGAGTGGCTGATGGTGAGGTGTGGCTGCCTGTGGGGCACTCCTAATGGCAAGTTCCCCCCTGCCTCCCTCCCCCCCAATTTTGCATGTTTTAAACTAGGCCTAAATTTGGGGTGAGGGGCTTAATTTCATTTTATGCCTAGAAAACATGCTGGGTCTTCCTATGGGGGGGCGTATTGTTGGAGAAACACGGTACTTATCTACCTACCTACAGGTATCTTCCTCCCCTCTCTCATCTGTCTATCTATCTATCTGTCTGTCTATCTATCTATCTATCTATCTATCTATCTATCTATCTATCTATCTATCTATCCATCCATCCGTCTGTCTATCTATCTCTCCCGTCCCCCTCAGATACAACAAAAATCTTTGTCATTTAAATAAACAAAATCCCTTAAAATCCACTATGTACCTGTTCTTCCAATCAGACTTGATTTCTGCAACAATGGAAGTCCCTCCCATCTCTAATCATTTTATTCTTGGTATTATTTCTCTTTGTCACAGAAATATTTTGTTGCTGTGTACGTAATTATTTATCCTTCATCAAAAATAGGATATATTGCACAGAAAAATATAACAGAACAAAAGGAGGGAACAGCTATGCACCAAATTTGCATATGCCAAAGTCTTTGGAGATACATTTAGAAATTATCAGTTTAACTTAAATAGAAATATATAGCAAGTATAACTCAAGGACAAAGGGATTCTTTGTGAATGTCAAAGGCAGTAGGTAAATCACCTGAATAAATAGATGGTAAGTGATGGTTTCATTATTCCACTCTTTCTAAAATAACTGAACAGGTGGCTCTTGTTCTTAATGCATCTGTGTTTGCACCAGTGTCCTATATAGTGAACTCATATGCACCGTATTATTACCTCTCAGCAAACAAAGCTGTTATCCTATCAGCTTCTTAATAACATGACTGAAACAGGTGGACTTCCTTAGCTTATGTCTTCATTTGACTTCAACCCTTTAACTGTTTCATTTTATATTGGACAAGAGAACCATTGTTGATTAGTTACTAAATTGTAATTAGTTATTGTTTGAAGTTTTTTTTTTTTTAACTTTTCTTCTTTTGAATGTGTAACAAATTTCTGTAAGTTCATTTATATATAACTTGTCTTCTCTCAGACAGCACTCTGAAAATAGATTTAAAAATAGAAATAGATAAGTTGAGTTGAAAGATTCCCTCAATCTTCTCAGATATAAATCATTTTAGGATAGTATTTTCTAATCTGCAAACTAGTCTGAATGGTTCTCTTGTTATCTCAAGTTAAAGATAATTCCAGGAACACTGATAATTATACAAGTCAATTTTATTAAATTGATGTCTTTCTTTTAATGACCATTGGACATTATGGAGATTTATTCTCTGTAAATAATGCAATGTTAGCTTCTCAGCAATTATAAATGAATCAAAATGAATTACTTACCCATTCAATAATTTAAAGAAGGGGAAAAAATGCAGTAAAAGCACCATGGAAAATGTTAAACGCTTTCTGCAATCAAATTGTTCACAGGACAGGAAATAATTTCTTTAATACCAGTCCAGACTTGTTCTGCTAATAATTCCTACAATGATTCTCAATTACCATTCAAATCTTATTTTAGAAATTTCAGACGTTGACATACTGTGAACCTATTGTCCTTATTCCATTAACTTGCTTCCTAATTATAAGTTTTGTCCCTGGCATTGTTGCACTATTCTGTGACTTCTGAGCGTGTTCTCCATATCTCAGTATTATAATTTTAGAGAAGGATCTTTCACTTTTTCTTTTATAATCCTAAAATACAAAAAAAGATTTCTATTGTTTACCAGCTGCATATAACAATTACCTTCAACATTTCACACTTCGATGCCATGCATGAAAAATATTTCAAACACACAAAAACAGGTAGTCATTGACTTACGACCACAATTGAACTCAAAATTTATGTTGCTAAGTGAGACATTCACTAAGTTTTGCCCCATTTTATGACCTCTCTTACCACAGTTGTTAAGTGAATCACTGCAGTTGCTAAAGTAGTAACAGGTTCTTAAATGAAGCTCCTTCATTCTCTGCAATTCAAATATTACAGTAAGCAATATGTCAGCTATTTTAAAAAGGGCATAAATGAATACAGTTCTGCTAATGAATCAGTCATGTGCACATTGCTATAATTTAGAATTAGAATTATTAGACTTAGAATAACAGAGTTGGAAGGGACCTTAGAGGTCGTCTAGTTCAACCCCCTGCTCAGAGAGGAACCTTATACTGTTTCAGACAAAAGGTAGTCCAATCTCTTCTTAAAAACTTCCAGTGTTGGAGAATTAACAACTTTTGGAGGAAGTTGTTTCGGTAATTAAATGTTTTAACTGTCAGGAAATTTCTCCTTATTTCTAGGTTGCTTCTCTCCTTGATTAGTTTCCATCCATTGCTTCTTGTCCTGCCTTCAGGTGCTTTGGAGAATAGCTTGACTCCCTCTTCTTTGTGGCAATCCCTGATTTAGCTGTTCTTTGTTTCTTTTTTGGATGATTTTATGAAAGTAATTAAAACAATATTTTTTTAAAGATTTCACAAAACACAGTTAATATTATGGTAAAGTTAAAATAACTGGGGAAATCATATCACATAGAAGTTAATGCCTTTACACTGAACAGCACCTGTCTCTGTGTGTATGTGGGTGTGCCTTGTTCAATTGCCTAAAAATCTCCACAGAATTAGCCTAATAAAATCCATTCTGATATATAATCATAGCTCCCTAGGAGTAAGAAGACTTTTTGGTTTCCCCATACAAATAATGGAATCATATTATCAAATATTGTTATAGTTTGTCTTAATTAATTTAAATTACATATGAGAAAAGATATCACAGATCAATTCATTGGAATTATACATGGGAAAAAGATGTCTCAGATCTCAGCCAGATAGGGTTAGATAGATCATAATGAAATTGTTTAAATAACTCTGAAAGCATAATAGAAACATTAAAGAAATATTATGCATGTGCTTCTGTGAGGTCTTATCTCAGACCAGCCAAAATTTTGAAAATGTTTTCAGCTGCAATCCATTAAAGAATTTTTTTGCCCAGATCATTCAAACTTGAAAGCAACAGATCGATGTGCATAATTTAGAAAACAAATGATTATTTCCCATCAATGGATTATAAAAGAGTATAACGAAACTGTAAGCATAAATCATATACCCTAACTTCATCAGTGTGCTTTTTCCTCTAATATACTTCACTAAACTTTATAAACTTTCACTTTTAAAGCTGGTTTTTCATCACAGCAAGACATGAAATGAAAGAAGTAAAGTGCCCTTTCAGTATCAAAAATTGACCATGAGTTTACTTGTTTCCAGGCTATTAGTATTGCAGGTAATTTGTAAACCATGTTCTATCCTGGAGTTAATAAATGTATTTTAAGTTATTTCCTTGTATTATATAGCTCGGAGAAAATATTGTTTACAACATACAGTAATAACTGAGCGTAAAAGAGTACATATGTGAAAACCTAAGAAAACTAGCTTTTCAATTTCTTGTGATTCAGATGGGAGAGTATTTATGATTAACAGGATTCTGTTATTTTGTTTTTGCTTAACTTCCATAAAATATGAACTTGCTCATCACACAAAATTGCATAACAACTTTACCAGGAGAAAAAATAACTTGTGCTTTTTATGTCAATTTTCTCCTGCCATCACATTTTAAATTCTTAGTTTCAGCATTTAGCCTCTAACACTAAATATACCATTTCCCTAACGGGAGCAAGATTTGGAAGACATGATCTTTAAACTTTGAGAACATTGGGTTGCCTGAACCTATTAGCTCTGTAAGACAAGTGTGCTGGCTGGAGTGGATGCTTAGTTTTGGAATGAGAGCTCCCCCTTAAGGGAAATGTAGTTCATGTCATGTAGTCACATCTGTACTTCTGATTGGCCACTGGATTAATCTCTGGTTGGGCAGGAGGAGTGTTTTGGCATTCTTGTCTGGACCCCAGCATCGGCAGGAGATTTCTTTTGCTGTTACGCCATGAGATAGAGTTCACCTTCTTTTCACACTACTAAAGGCAAAGTTTGGACATTGGAAAAATTTCTACATGACTGTAAGTTATGATCTGATGATATCAAATAAATCCAATAAACTAATTTGCATGGAAACCATTGTAGTGTTTAACTGCCAGTCCCAAACTCTTTGGAAACATTCAGCAGCATGGGGTAGAAAAACAAGTAATTCTTTTTCTTAGTTCTAGTACACTAAGCATGATTGCATCTATTTATAATGGTTCATTGTCTTTAGTTTTGTTTGTTTATTTTTTATTCAATAAAGTTGGAGTGCCTTGCTGAAGAGAGCTGAACAAATGGATTACCGTATTAGAGGGTTTTTTTTTATAATGGAAGACAGTTTTATCTTGTATTATTAAACTATTCACACATTTTGTAAATATTTAACATTTATAGTTAAGCCTAAGACCTATCATTTAGGTAAGGTATTCATTCTAAACTCTTGTGGCATATTGACTAAAGTGTTGAATTTTCACCCTAGAACATTTTATGCAAAGTTTAATTCATTTGTGTAATTTATATTGGCATATTGAGCCATAATTCTCTTTTAGCTTACCAAAGCAGGTTTATAGGTTGAATGGCCAGATGCACAGAAATTTGGAACACCTGGAATACAAAAGGTAAATAAATCAAGTACAAGTTTGCATTTGGCCAAACTTTGTTGGAATTAACATGTTTGCAATACAAGACATATTGCATGCACAACATACTATCTATAAAGTTTTATTATGAATCAATTCTGCACATGAAACTTTAAGAGCCATGGAAATGTTTGTCTATTAATTCTGACTATTTTCCTGTTGAAACCAGTTTGAAAATGACATTGACTAAAAAATGTTCAAACCTGGGCAGGGGTGGGCTGCTGGGCGTTCTCAGGGGTTCAGGAAAGTCCCTAGCTAAGATTCTATGCAGTTTGGAGAACCCCCAAATCCCACTCCTGGCTGGCCGTGCCAACCCCGCCTTGCCCCTCCCAGGAGTTCCCACATGGTCTGTTCTGGATGTTGGTAAGTGCAGGGTGCTCTTGAGGGCTCAGGGAGGGTAAAAAGCAGGCCTCCTGGAAGTTTAGAAAAGCTAGAAATGGGCCTGTTTCCAGATTCCAGAGAGCCTCTGGAGCCCAGGGAGGCTGTTTTCATCCTCCTGGAAGCTCGAGGAAAGCCTCTGGAGCAGGGGGAAGGCAAAAATGCCCCCCCAGGGTACAGGAGGCTGGATTGGCCATGCACACCATGGCCACACCCAGACCCACCCAGCAATAGGGCAGAGAACACACTGCTAAAATTTTTGAAGCCCAACCCTGAACCTAGGAGTAAAACATATTGGGTTTGTTGTGAATTAATAAAAGTGCTTGAATAAAGTTTGTTGAAACCTTAAAGTAAAGTGCAGGGTTCTAGCCCTACACTTCTGATTGGCCGAGAATAGTGATATCGGATTGGTCCGTTCAGGAGAATCTGATTGGCTATTAACGAGCCCTTCTCATTGGTTAAAAAGAGCTAACGTTCCTGTGTTTTCATTGGCTAAATACCCAAGAGCTTGCCTATATAAAGGGGGCTGTTGAGGCCGTTCAGGGAGCTGTTGCACCATGTTAAATAAAGAGTTGAAATTCACTGTTCGTCGACTCATCTCCGCTTCTTGCGCCACGCACAGAACATAACAGAGTTGTTATTGAAAAAGGATGGACATCAGGATCTTTTCTTGGCAGTGCAAGAACTTAGCAAGTACTTTTCTTAGCAAGTACTCAGCAGTAAGATTTTTTGGGGGAGGGACTTGGAGATGCTTGGCTAACTTCATATTATAAGAGACAATTACTAATTGTCTTATTAACTGTCTTCAGCATCATTTTTTTATTTGTTATAATATTTTTCTTTTCCTTTCCACAGTCATTTATCAATCTAGATAAAAGATGACCCTAATACTTATTTATAGGTTATTTAATTGTTTATTTTAATCATAGACCATGCATACAATGTTGGCAAGATGGTTATATCTGTGCAAAATGTCTTTAGAGGCCGGACAAATGTCTGAGTTGCTGAGCATAGAGATCAACTTGCAAGACAGGATGTTAAATTGGCCAGCGAAGAAAGAAGACATTCAAAACCATCATTCTTATCTAGCTTTGTGGCAGTTTCTTGTTGTAGCTTATGTTGTACTTTCCTTCTTCCAGCATTCAGCATTCATCTTCTGAGAAGAAGATGGGAATGCTTTGGCCTTCTCAACACTGACTAGTGAAAAAGACAATACCATTACAAACTTATTTACAATTTATTCACTGGAAACTAGACAGATGAGATGATGATGATGATGACCTCCTAACCATAATAATTTTGAATTATAGTGGTAAAAGGACCATCCCCATATGCATTTCTAAACCTATGCAATATCCTGTCTCCCCCCCCCCATATATGTCAACTGCTTAAATTGCCCTTGTAATAAAATGTTGTGTTGTAATAAAAGTAAGCTGAATTAACCCAGAGTGGTGACAGGGAGAGGAATCAAACAGGAACCAGTGGCCCAAAAAGTCATAAAAATATAATATGTATGACTTCTTGTTTATATATGTTTTCTTAAGTTTTTGCGGGTATTTATATGTATGGTATTCAGCTTTGTTCAGGTATTTTCCCACATTTTATAGTTGTGCTTTTAAAGTTGGAGCGACATTACAGCAGAATCTCATCTGCCCTCATCAGGCTCGTGTATAGGGTTCGTCTTCATCGTGTGTCAGGCTTTCACAGCCATTTTTTTTAAATTTGGTGCTAGCCTCATGCTTTATTAGAAGTTTTTTTCTTCATCCTGATTGGTTGGGAGTCTCGGTCTGTGTTTATTGGTCTTGGAGTTTTCTGTGTTCTGCTTGATTGGTGTTTCTAATATCTTCTGTCTGTTTTGTAGCATTTTTTTTTTTTTTTGTCTTGATTAGCTGGCAACATCGTGTTTTGTGTATTGGGGGCTTTCAGCGTGACTTGGCTTCGGGTGAATGGCCAGCTATCATTTATTAGGAAGCTAGATTTCATCTGGGTGGCTGGTAGGGTGTGTTTGAGCTGGAAGTATCGGGGGGGGGGGGTTCTGTTTGTGCCCAGCTGTTTGCTTGGCTTGTGGTGTGGAGATTTTTTTGTTTGTGAGTGCAGGCTTCCAGATAATTGACAGTCTGGTGGAGTCTCCTATGCTTTTAGGTCATTTTTTCAATCTCTATGACTTCTCTGATAATTCTGTAGCTGGGGTTTTCTATAGTGGCTAGGGTTTTGGTGCCATTGAAGTTGATGCTATGACCTGTAGCTTTCATGGGTTGGACTCGTGAGGAAGTTTGTTCCAGCTTTTTAACTGCATTTTTGTGTTCATCCAGGCGGGTACTCATTCTTCTATTGGTCTGTCCGATGGATGTGGTAGGGCATGATGCACAGGGACTTCATATATGCCTTGGTTTTCCAGTTCAGTTTTAACTTTGGGGTTTCTTAGGATGGCTGCTATTTTTCTGTCTGTTTTGAAGGCAGTCTTGATGTGATGCTTGTGTGGTATCATACTGATTTTGTCTGTAGTATTTCTTATATAGGCCAGAACAGCTGTTGCATAGGTCTGTTCATCTTCTAGGTCTCTATTGTGTCTTAGTGTGGTTTTGTGGATCAGGCCTGTAATTTTGTTTTTGTGGAAGCTGTTGGCTGTCAGTACTTTAGTCAGGGTGCATAGTTCAGTCTTTATGTCATAGGTCATAGCATCGACTTCAATGGCACCAAAACCCTAGCCACTATAGAAAACCCCAGCTACTGAATTATCAGAGAAGTCAAAGAGATTGAAAAAAGACCTGAAAGCATGAATAGAAGAGATGACTCCACCAGACTGTCAATTATCTGGAAGCCTGCACTCACAAACAAAAAAATCTCCACACCACAAGCCAGACAAACACCTGGGCACAAACAGACACCCCCCCCCCGATACCTCCAGCTCAAACAGATCCCAACCAAGCACCCAGATGAAACCAAGCTTCCTAATAAATGATAGCCGTCTGTTTATTTGGAGCCAAGCCGCACTACAAGCCTCCAATACAGGAACACAATGTTGCCAGCCAATCAAGACAAAAAAAAAAAAAAGCTACAAAACAGACAGAAGATATTAGAACCACCAATCAAGCAGAACACAGCAAACTCCAAGACCAATAAACACAGACCAAGATTACTAATCAATCAGGATGAAGAAAAAACCATTCTTGCACAGCAGTAGTCTTGCACCAAATTTAAATCAGAAATGGCTGTGAAAGTCTGACTCACAGACGAACACTATACAGAAGTCTGATGATGGCAGATGAGATTCTGCCGAAAGGTTGCTACACCTTTAAAAGCACAACTATAATGACGTGGGAAAATACCCGAACAAAACTGAATACCGCACATATAAATACCTGCAAAAACTTAAGAATATATATATATATATATATATATATATATATATATATATATATATATATATATATATATATATATATATATGTCTGGCATTCAGCTTTGTTCGGGTATTTTCCCACGTGGTGCTTTTAAAGTTGTAGCAACGTTTCAGCAGAATCTCATCTGCCATCATCAGGCTTCTGTATGGTGTTTGTCTGTGAGTCAGACTTTTACAGTGGTTTCAGATTTAAATTTGGGGCAGCCTATTGCTGTGTCAGAATTGTTTTTTCTTCCTCCTGATTGGTTGAGAGTCTTGGTCTGTGTTTATTGGTCTTGGAGTTTGCTGTGTTCTGCTACTAATATCTTCTGTCTGGTTTTTTTTTTTGGGGGGGCTCACATACTAACCGCTATCTACACGCACTCTCACACCACCACCCAGCACAGATCAATTCCGTAGCTGAGACACTCATCTCCAGAACAAAATGCTTAGCCAATGAACAACACCTAGAGACCGAACTACACACTCTCACCGGCGTGCTGACAGCCAATGGATTCCAAAGAAAGAAAGAAAGAAGATCACCCACCTAATCCAAAAAGAAACCCCAGCCAAAATCCAAGACAAAGAACAAGAGAATGGCAAAGTCCTCCTCCCATATATAAAAGGCACTACGGACAAAATCAGCAAGATCCTCCAAAAACACAACATTAAGACAGCATTCTGCACAAACAGAAAGATATCCACCATCCTAAGAAACCCTAAGGACAGAATCAAGTTAGAAAATCAAGGAGTATACGAAATCCCTTGCACTGCCTGCCCCACCACATACATTGGACAGACTAACAGAAGAATAGGTGCACGCATTGAAGAACATAAGAACTCAATCAAAAAGGAAGAACCGACCTCTTCCCTGGTCCAACACCTCAAAGCCACAGGACATGAGATTGACTTTAAAAATACCAGAACTATCGCCAAAACCGAACACTTCAGCAGCAGAATCATCAGAGAAGCCATAGAGATAGAAAAACGCCCACACAGCATGAATAAACGAGATGATGCCTCCCGCCTACCAGCCATTTGGAAACCCGCCCTCATGAACAGACGCGTACCTAACATGAAGAATGACACCAGACCCATACCCGTGATAGCCACACAAGATGCCACCACCACACTTCCACGTAGAAAGCAGACTCACACCCACACAGAAGATGAAACACGACCACAGACCAGAAGCTGCACTGCAGCTGCATCACTACCCACCTCAAACCCCTCTGAGCCATACATGAAGCGAACTGACCCCCACCATGAAGATGCAGCATGACCACGAACTCGAAGCCAAACAGCAAGATCACAGCTCACCAGCTCAAACCTTCCAGCAACTAAGACTAACCTGAGCACAATCAAGCCCCCACCTGAACAGAACACGCCTCCAGCCAATCAGAACACAGCCAACCCCCCAACCAATCAGAACACAGCCAAACCCCCAACCAATGAGAACACCCCCCATCCAATCAGAACACAGCCAAGCCCCCAGCCAATCAAGTCACACCCCCAGGAGCAGTTAAAAGGAAGAAGCAGCTGCAAGCTCACATCACTCTGAGAAGCACAGAGCTGAAGACCAAGCCTGAAGATGATGAATGAGACTTCATCGAAACGTTGCCTAGATACTTCCAATCTTACGCGGGAGAAAACCCGAATAACCAAAGATCCACATACAAGTACCCGCGAGAACCTCAGAAAACAAATATATATATATATATATATATATATATATAAATGTTACGGCTCCCCCTTCAAAGTTCCAACAAAACCGAACCAAAGGCAGCCGCCCCAAAACTCAAATCCAACAGAAAGGAGTCTTACAAGATTATATTCCACACGCCCTGTTTATTACAACAGTTCAGGGACAAATTCTCAAAGCTCCGAGCCTCTGCCGAAAACCTCTGCACGTAATCAATCACTTTGTTCCTGACAAACTTCCCACACACAGCTGTGTCCTTTTATAATCCCTGAGGCAATGTGCTAATTGGCTCGCCCTTCCTTCTAACTCAGTTTTGTCTCTGTGAACCACCTAGACAGGCATGTCAATTCCTCATTTGGCCTGATGCCTCCACACAGCTTGACGTTTCATCCTTCTTCTTGTTCTGGCATCCAGCCACGATCTGTCAGCTTCCTCACTTGACTCCTCTGACTCATCTTGTGGCTCAACTGCAGGCATGAATGAGGTTGAGGGTTCAGGCGAAGAATGTCTGTGTGATAACCTCTCATCCCCCTGGCTCACATCTGTGTCCTCTAACAATTCAGACTCCAAATTCTCAGCAGGTTCCAGCCTTTCATCCTCAGAGTCATCAGAATCAAAACTCACAGCAGGATCGATCCTTTCAGTCACAACACTATCCCTCACCACAGGGCCCTTCCCCCGAGTCTGACAATCAGGATGTGGTTTTTACAGAAATTGTGCGTGATATATGCGAATAAGATCCGGGGCATGCACCTTGGATACATCCTGCCAAGAGCGAATCTCTGTTTCATTGTCCAGTTTTCCCACAAAGTACTGGAATCGTCCCTTTAGCCATCGTGAATCATAAATTCCGACCACTGTAGTATCAGTAACAGGTTCAGTGCGGAGCCTGGATGGAGAACCGGTATCTTCTGGAGAACGGAGAGTACACGATGGAGTGTCAGGTACTAATAAGGAGCAATGAAAAACAGGGTGGATGCGCATGAAGTGTGGTAAAGTAAGTCGATAAACCACCGGATTAATAACTGCCTCGATAGGGAAGGGACCAATAAAGCGATGATCCAACTTCCTAATCGGACGATCGACCCAAAGATGTTTCATTGACAACCACACCTTGTCTCCCACAGCCAATGGAGGCATCGCCCAGCGCGAACGATTGGTGAAACGCTTATAATCTGCTTTCACTCATTCCAATTGTCTGGAAATTAATTGATGCACCACATATAACTCTGACAAAAATTCTCGTGCCTCCGGAACTGGAGAATCTGCGATTGACAGGGGAAAAAACCTTGGTTGATAACCCACATTGGCATAAAAAGGCGTCATGTGGGTGGAGGTGTGCCGAGAATTATTAAAGGCAAACTCTGGAATGGAATGGAAGATAGGTCACCCAGTTGTTTTGTCGTTGATTTACAAAACATCTGAGGTATTGGGCGAGGATGCCAATTACCTTCTCAGTCCCGCCATAGGTTTCCGAATGGTGTGCCGATGCGAAACATACTTGTACTCGTAGAGCGTGCATTAGACTTTTCCAGAATTGAATGGCGAACTGAACACCATGATCTGAAACAACTCTGTCCGGTAAGCCATGTAAACGGAACACGTGTTGTATGAAAAGCCAGGCAGTAATACAAGCCGAGGGTAATCTCCTACATGGGATGAAATGGGCCATCTTAGTGAGCATGTCAACCACCATGAGCACCGTCGTGTAACCTGATGAAAGGGGCAAGTGCGTTAGAAAGTCCATGGAGATCGCTCCCCATGGTCTACTTGGAGTCGGTAGTGGTTGAAGAAGTCCAGGAAGTGCACCCGATGCCACTTTCGCTTGTCGACATTGTATGCAAGAAGTGACATAGGAAAACACACCGTGTTGAACCCGAGGCCACCAAAAAGTCCGGGTGACCAAGTGCAGAGTTTTGTGAAAACCAAAATGACTAGCAGCTGGATTGTCATGACATTGTGTCATGATGAGGGCTCTAAGTGTCCTGTTGGGTACATAAAACAAGTCTCGATGTCATAACAAGTCCTCTTCAAAGGTCCATGGGGAATCAGGTCCAACCTACCCCCTTCTCTGCTGCGTCCATGGGTCTAATCGTTGCGCCTCTCGTATACGAGCTCGCAAATCTACAGGATCTTGCAATATGGCTAAGGATTCTGTTGGTAACACAGTTCATAGAGGAAGAGGATTCTCAGGACCGATATACTCGGGCTTCCGAGACAACGCATCGGCTCTCCGATTCTGTCCACTTGGAACATTAGTAACGGAGAAATTGAACCTGGCAAAAAACAACGCCCACCGAATCTGGCGTTGGTTCAATTTCTTAGCTGTGGTCAAATGTTCCAAGTTTCAATGATCTGTACAAATCTCTACCTTGTGCCAAGCCCCCTCTAAATGATGTCTCCAGGTCTCAAAAGCAGCCTTAATGGCCAACAACTCCTTTTCCCAAATGGTGTGGTTGCGCTCTGAAGCTGTGAGCTTCCTAGAATAGTATGTGCATGGGAAAAAGGGCGCACCATCTTTCGAAGCTTGTAACAGTACCACTCCGATAGCGACATTAGAGGCATCGGTCTCAACCACAAATGGACGATTCAGATCCGGATGCCTCAATATTCGCTCAGCTACAAATGCTTCCTTTAAAATATCAAAAGCCTGTTGTTGAGGGGCCCCCACACAAACGGGACCTTCTTATGGAGGAGCTGAGTTATGGGGTCCATTACTTTAGCAAAGTCCGGGATAAAAGTCTGATAGTAGTTGGCGAATCCCAACAGACTTTGTATGTCCTTAACTCGATGAGGGGCTTCCCAACTACACAATGCTTCAACCTTTTTAGGGTCCATAGCAATGCCCTCGGGAGAAATGATGTGCCCTAAAAACTCTATCAATGACCGCAAAAAGAAACACTTCTCCAGTTTTGCGTAAAGTTTATGCTCCCTAAGACGCTGAAGCACTTGACGAACCTCCTGAAGGTGGTGATCTCTGGACCGAGAGTAAATTAAAATGTTGTCCAAATACACCACGACAAACCTATCCAGCATGTCCCGAAAAATATCATTCATTAGGTGCTGGAATACAGCAGGAGCGTTGGTCAGACCAAATGGCATGGCGGTGTACTCGAAATGACCATAACGAGTGCCAAATGCCGTCTTCCACTCGTCTCCTTTGCATATCTGAACCAGGTTGGAGGCCCCACGCAGATCTAATTTAGTGAAGATAGTAGCCTCCCGCAACCGCTCCATCAATTCCGGAATGAGCGGCAAGGGATAGCTATTCCCCACGGTGATAGAGTTCAGGCATCTATAATCACAACATAGACGAAGTTCTCCCGACTTCTTCTTAACAAAGAGTATGGGCACAGAAAGAGGGGATGAGGAGGGACGAATAAATCCCTGAGCTAAGTTTTTATCTAAAAACTCTCGGAGTGCAACCAACTCGGGCTCCGACATAGAATATAACCTCCAATGGGGCACCCGGTATCAGGTCCACAGGACAATCATAGGTACGATGTGGTGGTAATCGGTCTGCCTCCTGTTCACTGAAAACATCGGAAAAATCCAACAACTCCAAAGGAATGGAGACAGCAGGAGCGATGATATCTTGTCCGGCGCAGACATGCCTCAGATGGTCCATACATTGTAGGCTTGGAAACGAAATGGCGTTCTGCGCCCAAGCCACCGATGGATCGTGCAAACGTAGCCAGGATATTCCAAGCACCAAAGGGAGATGAAGGTTCGAGGTGACATAAAAACTGATCGCCTCCTCATGATCCCCAATGACCCTACGCACTGGCTGAGTTGCTAAGCGAATGGGTCCCGACTTGAGTTCTTGCCCATCTACAGTTTCTACCTTAATGGGGGGATTTACAGAAATTAAAGGAATTCCAAAATTTTCAATAAAAGCAGAGTCCATAAAACTGGTTGTAGCCCCTGAATCCACCAGCGCAACGGCAGAAATTCCCTCCTTCTGGGACTGCAGAAATATTCGAGTGTCCAAAAGTAAATGCCGAGGAAGACCAGGATTTACTTCGGCAATTTGGGGTGGGGGTGTAGAATGTGCCCGACCTAGGGTTTCTCTGAGGTCGGGCCTACCCCATTTTCCCGACGGGCCAGGAGTGGTTTCGGGCACAGGTCTGCAAGTCCCTCTCCAAGTGCAGGAATTTGCAAAATGTCCCGGAGACATAATAGAGACCCAGAATATGAACAGACCCATGGAACAGCTGTCCTGCCCTACATAAGAGGCACTACAGACAAAATTAGTAAGATACTATACAGACACCACATCAAGACTGCCTTCAAAACAGACAGAAAAATAGCAGCCATCCTCAGAAACCCCAAAGATAAAATTGACCTGGAAAACCAAGGCATATACGAAGTCCCCTGTGCATCATGCCCAGCCACATACATTGGACAGACCAATAGAAGAATAAGCACCCGCCTGGATGAACACAAAAATGCAGTCAAAAAGCTGGAACACACTTCCTCACTAGTCCAGCACATGGAAGCCACAGGTCATAGCATCAACTTCAATGGCACCAAAACCCTAGCCACTATAGAAAATCCCAGCCACAGAATCATCAGAAAAGTCATAGAGATTGAAAAAAGACCAGAAAGCATGAACAGAAGAGATGATTCCACCAGGCTGTCAATCATTTGGAAGCCTGCACTCACAAACAAAAAAAATCTCCACACCACAAGCCAGGCAAACACCTGGGCACAAACAGATCCCCCCTGATACCTCCAGCTCAAACACACCCCAGCCAGATGAAACCCAGTTTCCTAAGTAATGATAGCCGTCCATTTACCCGAAGCCAAGCTGCACTAAAGGCTTCCAATAAAGTAACACAATGTTGCCAGCCAATCAAGATACAAAAAGAGCCAAAAAAACAGACAGAAGATATTAGAAGTAGAACACAGAAAACTCCAAGACCAATAAACACAGACCAAGACTCTCAACCAATCAGGACGAAGAAAAAAAAACATTCTGGCACAGCAATAGGCTGCCCCAAATTTAAATCTGAAACCACTGTAAAAGTCTAACTCACAGACGAACACTATACAGAAGCCTGATGATGGCAGATGAGATTCTGCTGAAACGTTGCTACAACTTTAAAAGCACCACTACTATGACGTGGGAAAATACCTGAACAAAGCTGAATGCCATACATGTAAGTACCCGCGAAAACTTAAGAAAATATATATGAGTTTTCTTAAGTTTTTGCGGGTACTTACTGATGTGATATCCTCAGGATATCAGAAAACTCAGGAAATTACACCACAAAAACTCAAGAAGTTACAACCCAGCAAATGACCCAGGATATCACAGCACAAGACCAAGGATACCACAGCAATAAGTCTCACAAGGTCATCACACAACCCATTACCCAAGCCGTTACTACACAGGAGGCTAATGGAACGACCCAGGAGATTACAATGCAGGACCCAGGATACCACAACAAAAGAACTCACAAGCCCATCACACAACCCATTACCCAAGCCATTAAAACATGAGAGGCTAATGGAAAAAAGATCACTACAAAACAAACGACCCAGGAGATTACAGCATAAGTTCCAGGATATCTCCCCAACAAAACTCACAAGGCCATCACACAGCCCATTATACCAACATCAACTCCATCAACCAATCTAGAGGCAGCAGCGCAGCCAACCAGCCCAGCACACCAGCCCCCAACGCCAGTATTTATAGAGGGATGGCAGCTCCAATCACACACTGCTTGCACTGGCACAAAGCTGAAAGCACCAGCCTGAGGATGGCGAGTGGGACCTCAGTGAAACGTCGCCAAGATAATCTTAGACGTGAAAACACCCGAACACACCTAGACCTACATATATAATCACTGACTATATCTCAAAGATAATATAACATGCTGTCATAGTAAGAAGGGATAAATCATAAGAAGGTTACCCAGATGTTGTTTATAAAAAAAAAGGACCAATATTATGCTATAATTTACAGTTTTCTGCATTCTTCCTTGTCTTGTCTTTGTAACGTACAAGGCCAAATGTACGTAAATTGTGATTCTGGTTTAACTCAGAGCTGCTCAGCAAGCTGCCAATGGAAACTCAATATACACTATAGGTGTTTACATGTTTAATAAATTTATGTTACACCTTAAAAGTAATTTGATTGAGTTAAGTCAGGTTTTGGTTACAACAGCATCATTTGTCCACACAGCAATAGTCTTGTCTCCTTTTGAGGAGATGAGAAGAAAAAAGCCCTCACCCCTTGCAATTTAAGAATTTTATTTAAACATAATAATAAAAAGAAAACTTACTTTTTGTTTGGTAGCCAAATGCCTGAACAATTGCAATGGGATAATCTAGTGCTGATAAATATAGAGGCTCTCAATATTAGCCCCCTCAGAGAAGGCATACAGATCCAATAGGAAATATCTGGATTGAAAACATTTAAGATGGAAATATGTAATGACAATTAGTGCAGCTTAAATCCTGGTAAGATACATTTTTCAATATGTATTTTTCATTATAAAAGTACTGGCATAGTACTTTTCATTATAAAAGTACTGGCATAGTATTTCACAAACACTGAATATTGATGGACCTGAAAATGGCTGTGTATGACAAATTTCTGATCTCTTTGCTCTGTAGAATGAGACTTTGGTATATAAGCAGAAGCACTAAATATGATAGAAATTTAGGAAACATGTGTGCTAAACAATATGAGGAGGCCAAAAATAAACAAGTACAAAATGAATTTGAGTGACAAAAATGAAATAGGTATTTTGAATGGGTTGGATGAATAGAAAGAAGGAATGAGGATTAAATAGCAAAGTAAATATTTGTTGAAACAGTAAATGAAATGACAGGATGGGTAAAGATTGATGAAGTTGTTGCTGGATAGATATAGTGAATAAGTATAGCAAAATAAACATATGAAGAATTAAGGGGTTGATAACACATGGAACCCAAGAAAGCTATTGTTGGATATATTTGTAGGGATCTTCAAAAAGAGACAGGTTAGGAGTTTAAGGAAGAAAAGGTTACACGTGAAGCAATACATGGATGTGCTGGAAATAAGAATGGTTTGCAAGATACAATAATATTGAAAAAAACAGTTGGTGTACACCAGATTTAGCCATATTTTCCTTTTCATTTGCATTTTTGAAATATATTTACAGTATACACTGACACTACTGCCAAGGTAATGAGAAGAGTCTTATTTTATGATCTTTCTTTTGATTATATTTCTTACCCATAAAGGGATGGCACAAGTATGAATGCAATTTTCAGTATGCATAGAACACTTCCTAAATTTTTATGTTACAATTCCGATCGCCTATTCCAAAACAAAAAAAAAATGCCTTTTTATTATTCTTACAGCCATTGTTATTCCAATGTCAATTATAGTTTGTGTATTTCAATAATACACAGTATGATTACAGTATAATAGCCATCTGAGGCTTTCCTAACTCCTAATAATTATATATTTGGTTGATATATACTTTTGGCCTTGGAGATTATTAGTTTGCAGTATGGTTATTATTACCCTGTAAAAAAGAAGCACCATCAAATTATCTTAATAAACTCTGCTATTTTGTCAAGTCAGATATTAAAGATTCTTACTAAAGGGCTTCACTTATATTTTGCTTTTCATTTGTAGTTTATCCCATGGTTCTGGGGTTTTTTTAACAAAAAAATCTGTTCATTTACAATTAATTTCTTGAAACATTGCTAATTTGCATATCACACTGTTAAACTATACTGATTATCACTGAACTCTGCCAAGCTAATTTAATGCATTTTCCTTATTTTTCTGAAGGTAGGGTTTCTTAAATTGATAGTCAATATGTAATTTTCAGCACAAGAGAAATTTCACCATATTGGAAGTCAAAGAGGAAGCAAATGAACTGAAACTTCCAAATATTGTGAAAATGAAATGTTATACCTGAGCTAACACATTTGCTTGCAGATTTAACTACTAGTTGTCTGCTTCTCTTGTTTAATTTGTGAACAGCCAACATCTTAAATTAGTTCATAGATTGATATTAGTAGATTTATAATTCCCAAGGCTATAGCAAGTGAATGTTTAGCTTGAATTAACAACAACATCAACAAAAAACATTTATGCATTAAAACACTAAAACATTTTTTTCTAGATACTGCTTTACCCCCTTTGATTTGCAATCTATACGTTTTAGGATTATACTAAACTCCAAAGCTACTTCATTAAATAATATTCACACATACTTACAACAAAGCAGTTGTGCTTCTCATGAGGTCTTTAGTAAGTTGCAAAAGAGGTGCAAAGCTTTGTGGAAAGAATTTATAAGCAAAGATTGGTGGTTTGGAAACCAGGGAGAGAGGAGTTGGTGTTATATTGGGTAAGAAATTACCCAATGATTATGGTTAGTAGTGAATTAAGATGTGAAAATCCAACAGAAATAGAAGCTGATAGACATATACCGGAGGTCTAGCATAAGAAAAGGAAAGCATGAAGAGAATAATAGAATAATTTACATGCAAGAGGTTGCCTATCTCTATCTGATTCATTGTAATTATGTTGGCACAGAGCATAGAAACTCTATGCCAGGGTTGTCCAACCTTGGCAATTTAAGACTTCTGGATTTCAACTTCCAGAATTCTGCAGCCAACCATGCTAGTGGGGGAATTCTGGGAATTGAAGTTGCACCCCTGACATAGAGTTTCTATGCAGTGTAATTCTATGCAATTATAGTGAATCAGGTAGAGGTAGGATATGGGGTTAGAATTGGATTATTTATATAATGTTGTGTTAAGGAGACCTGTTATATAAGAAAGACAACTTTAGCTTAAATAATCCTCTTTGCACTAGGAAATTCATCCCCTTTTAGATCAGTAAACCTGGTGTTGTTTAAAACTTTTTCTTTTTTCTTTTGGAACAAATTTTATTGATTTTAAAGACAAACAAACCATCATTAACCATTAAATACATAAAACCTCTTTCCTTTATTAATTTTACAAGTCAAGTAGAATATTATTTTATGCAACATAATTCTGTTTTACACCATTTCAATATAAACATATAGATATCTCTTACAAATTTCTCATTATTTCTCTTTTCGTATTCAATTTCATTGTTACTATTATTATTTTCTATATTTATCCAATTTATAATCATCATCTTCATTCCTCTCTGACTTGATTACCATTATTCTCATCCAACATTCCTTTGAGGTTTTATTAATTCTTAAACAAAACATAGATACACAAAACACAAAAATATAAAACTTCTTTTAAGAAAGTAGTTTGGCCCCAGATTACCTCTCTTTGTATGGACTTCAATTAAATTCGTGCTCATCTTATATACCATTACCTATCTTATTTACCATTCCATATCTTCTATATAACTTCTCCCCGCTTTTCATTCTTCTTATTTCTATTTTATTTAATTCATTTTAATTTAAATCATTGTATTTGTATTTTTTGTCCATTCTTTCCCAATTATCCATTTATCTCATTCCCTATAGTAGGAAAAATAAAAGAATTTCTCCTGAAATCACTGATCAGAGTATGATGCCTTTCTATCCTCCCCCTAAATTAATATTTAAAATAACGCCTGATACCCAATCTGATTCTGCTTAGTATATTCTACCTACTAACCTTTAAAGAGAAAAAATAATAAATTCATAATAATTAATATAATTAGATAATAAATCTAAATATTAAATCTTATAACATTCCGATTGTCTATTTCAAAAAACAAGTGCTACAATTTTATTAAATTTTAAAATCTGTCATTATTAAACATTTTAATATTTTAATCTTTTATTAATTCTTATAACATTCTAGTTTTCTATTTCTAATACATAGTACCATCTTATGTACCTTGCAGAATCTTCTTTTTTTTTAAAAAAATTATACCTTACCCTTCATCCCCCCCAAAAAATCCTTTTTTCCCATCTTTTTTCATACCTTTGTGGCTTTTCCTTCCCTTTTCCCTTCCTTCTTATCCCCCCTGGCCTTTTTAGCTTTCCCTCTCTGTTGTAATCCTTCCTCCTTTTGCTCAGTAACATTAAGTTGGTTTTGCATCTTATTTTTTCCTTTCTTAAATGTTTTTTTAAGTCTTAAGTCCTTCATTTTCCTTCCTTTCTTTCTCCTTTCTCTCTTAATTAATTTTTTTAGATTCACTGAAGATGGCGTCTTCTTTTCCTTCTTCTCCTTCTATTTCCATCTGTTGTTGTTTGCTGATAAATAGCAAGCGCCATTTCTGAAGAAAGGAAAGCTTCTTTCACAGCGTCCTTACTTTCTTGATATTCCTTTCTAAGTTCATCATCAGATAAAGCCATTCTTTGTTCTTCTTAGAGCAACCAAAATGTTTCAAAAGTTAAAACAATTCCACAAAATCCCAGAGACATCAATCAGTCCAAACAACGCACAAAGTTCTCGCTTTCTCTTCCTGGGGTGGTATCAGTAAAAGGGAAAAGAAAAAAAAACCCAATCTGTATTTTACAGCCTTGTTACAATCACTTTCTAGTCTCAAGATCTTCAAGGCATCTCCCCAGCAAGATCTTAATTTTTTTTTTGTCCTCTCCCTTCCCACTTATAACAAGAAGCCAAGTTTTTACCTTTTATAAAAAACAACAGGTTTCTCAATGGCCATTTGTTGATTCCATAGGGAAGGAGAGTAAACTTTCCTTTCAGCACCTCAATTTTGCCGCTTGAAATCCTCCTCTGGAAACAAAGTATTTTTTCAAAAAGTCATAGTTCTCAGGATTAAACGCCTCTTAAAGTCCTGGATCAGCCAAAAAACTTTCTCTTGTAAACTTTCTCCCCTCTTCCTCCTGCTCAGTCTTACCCAGCTGCCAGCTTCTTTGTGGCGGCCATTACAGACTGCCACTCGACTGCCTTGAGAAAAGGGAGTTTTGCTGGCTGGGGAGGGGGTCTGCAACACCCCCAAACCCCTCACCAGCTCCCCCCTATCTTCGGCTGCCTCTGTAAGGCAGCCTTAGCCTCCAAACCTGTCCAGATCGGAGGCACCAAAACGGCTAGCACAGCAGGGATCGTGCAGGATCGCGAAACCCTGCCGCTGGCGAAGCCGACAAACTTTTTACTTTTTCTAAAAGTAAAAAGTGTGAAAATTCAACAACTAGATGTGGATGTTTTCCTTCCTTTTGGATATATGAACCTTGAGATGTATAAAACCTGTTTGTAGAAGGTTTGGCAACAAGATGGATAAAAATTAATCCAATAAATGCTAAAATTTCCTTTTGGGGAGATTATGTATGGGAATTTGCTCTCAAATTTAGGACCAACTTCTATTCCAGCAGAAGCTATGCAAATAAATACCTTCAAAAGAGAAAAAAATAAAATTACTTTTCCCTGAAAATTACAAGGCTTACATTGAGCATGAATTATTTTAAATTAAAACTTATGTATGCACTTTCACAGTTAATTTACTTTGTAAGTGAAAGATATTTTTCCCCATGATTCTAATAAACACTTTATAAAACAACTTTATTTATGAGGAATTACTAACTTGCATAAATAAGTTGGCTTTCCATTTAATAAATGTAAACTAATACTGGAATGAGATGAAGCTATATCATAGGGTGGGACTAATACTTATTTCAGATACTTTTCCTGAGTAATCAACAGCAGCAGTTAGAAACTCAGATTATTAGACTAATTAAGACTTTTGCTTAGTTATTCCTAGCTCAATACAACAGCTGCCATTCTCATGCTGATGCAAACTGAATAATCTTCAACACATCATTCTTAGGAACATAAATTGAGATTGGAATCTGGTCTCCATGTGACATGGTCCATGAATGTGTTTAGGTGCTTTATTCAAAAAGAGAGGTTTCATGCAATACAAAGCACTGTATTACTGAATTTTGCCAATCTATCTGCTTAAATATTTCCATCTCCTGTGGGTTCTTGCCTAACTGGAATATGCTTTTGTGCAGTTTCCAAGTAACACATATGGTTTGTTTATTCGTTTGTTCATTCATTCATTCATTCATTCATTTTCTATGGCTGTCTACTTGTATAGTCTGTGGAAAGCTACAAGGGTTAAAACAACAGTACAAACAATTAAGACAGTAATTTTAAAAAGTACCATATTTGGGAATAAATTATATTTTGCAAAAATAATTCAGAGTCAATGACTCGGCCCAGTGCCTCTGGAAATAGCCAAATCACAAAAGAGAATGAATGAAAAAGCTCTGATGATTACAACTGTAGAGCTGACACAGAGGAAAACATGTCTAGCTCTTATGAAACAAGATTGCCATTAGGGTTATAGTGTTTAAATATCACAGGTAGCATTTTAGATTGTAAAATTAGTGACTAGAGCAGGATATATTCTCTGTTCCTTCTTCTTCTTCTTCTTCTTCTTCTTCTTCTTTTTTTGTTAGATCAGAAAGTAATATACATCCTCTGAAAGGCTTCAGTGTGGTCTCTGATCTAGTTGAGGATCATAAAATCATTAGGACAAGGATTATACTCTGAGTAGAATTTCTTTTGGGCTTTGGTGGTGCATAGCATTCTCAGGATCTTGGAAAGCTCAGAACAGGAAGTGATGCATTGGGTCAAAGCCCAGGGTTCAGTTGAGGAGTTAAGAAAGTTGACAGACGTAGATAGATAGATAGATAGAATTCATGCCTATGACCTTTATGAATGTAGAAGCTTAGGAAGCTATATCTCAGATTTTATTTACTGGAAGGGCTAAATTATTATTTCAATTATTAATTTTTACCCCTCATTTTTTCCATGAGCACTCCTTCAGAGCTGTTGTGGCATAGTGGTTAGAACACAGTACTGCAGGCTACTTCTGCTGACTGCTATCTGCCAGCAGTTTGGGTCTTATCAGCTCAAGGTTGACTCAGCCTTCTATCCTTCCGAGGTGGATAAAATGAGGATACAGATCGCTGTGGGGAAAACGCTGACTCTGTAAACCACTCAGAAAGGGCTGTAAAAGCACTATGAAGTCTAAGTGCTATTGTTATTCATCCCCATTTCTTCATTATAGTAATAATCCTATGGAATAAATTCAGTTGAATGAACTTCTCTTATTAAAGGAGACTAGGATCATTATTCATTATCTTAACATCATAGCATCTCAGTGGTTTTAGGTGGAATGCCATGAATTTGGATCACCCAGGTTCCTTATATTTCAGGGTTTTGCTAATCTGCTAGTCTAGGGACCATCAAAGCTAGAATTCATATAAAGCTTTTCATGGAAATGCAATTGTTAACTCGATAAAAGACCAAACTTATTAAGCAACATTTGAAATAATGACACTGTGTTTAGTTTAATAATTAAGCTAAAAGTATTTATCATATTTATGTCTGCTGCAGTTGCAAGACTCTTAGTAGTTTACAATAATTACAAGTAATACAAGTATTTAAATTACATTTCCATGGTGGGAACTAAATGCTGTATTTATAAAATTCCAAAATCATAAACCAAAAATATAATAAAAAATCCCCAATCAAATATATGTCTCACCTTCCCCTCTGGAAAAAAAAAAAAAAAAACCGGATTTCAGGATATGGAGCCAACCAGGGGTGGGATTCTACCAGTTCTGTCCAGCTCTACAGAACCTTTAGCTCTGAAAAGCAGCAGACACAGAACCGCCTGCCCGGGCTCTTCCCTGTCCTTTATTTCCTGCTTTTTAAACCATAGCTGCTTTGTGAAAAAAGGGCTTTTTCAACCACTGTGCACCCACGCGCAGCACTGCTCAGCTGTCCAGGCAGCTCAGCAGGTCGTAAACTGCACTCATGCAACTCGTGCATGCGCGTACGATGCAGAGCAGCAGAACTGGTAGTTATACCAGTCGGATCCCATCCTTGGGGCCAACCTCTTCTTTTTAGGACAGCCTGCTCCATAAAGCAAGTCACCAACATTTCCTTCAGATATGCTAACTCTGTTTTAATCAGTATATCAGCAATAGGGAAAACATGCACGCATACACGTACATACACACACACACACCCCTCTTAGCAGCATTCCAATTCTATCATTTATCATTGTGGCACATTGTGGCACGGTAAACAGAGGTCAAATCAAGGAAAGTAACTGATACATTTTATGTTCAGGAAATGACTGAAAAATATAATAATACATTAGAGTCTCTAAGTCGTATAGCGGGTGACACAGAAGCAAGCTGCTATATCTCCCCAAGTTTCATCTGACTTTGAACAAGCCTGCTGCTGTTTCTTCAACCATTACACACACACACACACACACACACACACACACTTACTTCTTTATTGGCCAAGTGTGATTGGGCACACAAGGAATTTGTTTTGGTGCACGTGCTCTCAGCCTACATAAAAGATACATTTCTTTGATTTGTACTTCTTGTTTAGTAATAATTTATTTTCTCCTTTTTACATCGTTCTTTTCCTGGTTTTTCCTTCTGCACTCTTTTCTCTTCATATATGTGTATCTTGCATCTGCTCCATGGCTTACTTTGAGCTTTCTAAGTCAGATTCTGAGTTTTGTTTTCTGTTTCTATGAGTGTCCAGAGAGCCCCAATTCTAAATCCATCCACTGTTCCTAGTTGTCTAACATTTCTGTCAGCAGCAACAAATCATCTCCTTTTAACTTCTATCTTATCTTTGCTGTATTTTTTTTTAAGTAAGTTAATCCTTAATTTATGACTGAGTGGTGTGGTGACCTGGAGGTGGAGCTCTTACCCCACAATCAGGAAGCTGTGAGTTCAATCATAAGTAAAGACAGATATTTCTCTCTCTGGGCATGTTGAGAGTACATCTGCTGAATATAACTCCTCATTGGTTACAGGAAGGGCATCTGGCCAATAAATACTCAGTTTTTGCCCAGACTCCACTCCACAAGGGATTATGGGGGTCATTAAAAGGTGATGGATCCTTGATTTATGACCATTTATTTAATGAAGGTTTGAAGTTACATGGAAAATGTAGCAAGAAGACTCCCTTAACAACCAGATCACTTAACAATTAAAATTCTGGTCTCATATTCATGGTATATGATGAATTTTGAGACAGTATATAATATGGATAAAGACAGGAATTAACAAATGAAATGGAAAAAGAACATAGTATATTTGAACACAGTTGATCTGACATTGTAGATTGGAGTTGATTAATATATTCAGGGAACTGAAGTTGACAGTTTAATTATGAATCAAAAGGCTGAAAGTTGTGTCAGAAATTGTGAAATGGTGTCATCTAGATTGTGTATATTAAAATAAGCATCCATCAATTTGGTGATAGTTACTTGTTACATAAGGAAAGAACTAAATATGAGTTCCACATACTTATACTTATACATGTATATGTACATGTAGGAATACCATTAGGGGATCTGATGGAATAAGAAGAAAATACAAAAAAATGAATATAAATCTAAAACATGATTAAGCCGGCAGCATATTATTTATTTAATCACTTATTTTCTTATATGATTTATAATATAATTATAATATAATATATTATAATATAATATAATATAGTGACCTATCTCATGGTAATGACTCTGGGTGGTATACAAGGACTAAACTGGTGAAGGATAAAAAGGTAATAGAATGCTTTAAATGTGGAACAAATCATTTTCTGTATATGAATGGCAAAAAAGAAAGAAAGAACAGAAATAAAGAATCAATGTCAATGATTAGAAACCACTTATGGACTTTTTGCTGGAAAAAGAAAAATGATTTATAGGTTTGAAGATTAGGAACGGTAACCTATGGAAAGAAGAAAATTATGAAATAACCTTAGATAGAGAGGGTAAAATATGCATGCATTTATAACTACTGTTAAAAAAATTGGAAGCTTCTTCTTACAGTCTTTTTCTTTTCTTGTTTCTGTTTTCTATTTTCTATTTTCTTTTTTACTCACTATTCTTCCTTATTTTCTTTGTGTCCTGTCTAATATTTGCATTGTTTTTATTTTTATAAAATTATGTTTTATAAAGTAAAAAATATGTTTAACAAAAGAAACTCAAGTTAAAGTAAAAGATTGTACAAGTGAGTTCTCTGTATGACAGTTGATAAATCAGTTTTGCCCCATTTTACAGTTTTCTTATCACACCTGCTAAGTGAATTACTGCAGCTGTTTAATGTAACATGTGTAAGTGAATTTGGCTTCCCCATTGACTTTATGTATGTATGTACGTATTTATTTATTTATTTATTTATTTATTTATTTATTTATTTATTTATTTATTTATTTATTTAGTCAATTGCTTACAAGATAATAGGTATAAGTAAAAACATAGTTATGAATACATGGATACAATAAGAAAAATAAAATAAAAAAATAAAAGAAACAATAGAACAGGGAAGGTAGACATATTGTTGCGCTTATGCACGCCCTCTACAGACCTCTTAGGAAAGGGGTGAGGTCTATAGTAGACAGTCTAAGGTTAAAGTTTTTGGGGTTTGGGGAAGAAACCACAGGTAGAGTATTTCAGACATTGACCACACTGTTGCAGAAGTCATATTTCCTGCAATAAAGTTTGGTGTGATTAACCTTGAGTTTGTATCTATTGTTTGCTCTTTTGTTGTTATGATTGAAGCTGAAGTATTCATTGACAGGTAGGACGTTGCAATGTATGATTTTATGTACTATACTTAGATTGGACCAAAGGCGGCATAATTCTAGGTTTTCTAGGTCTAGAATTTCGAGTCTGGTGGCTTAAGGTATTCTGCATAAGGTATTATTTACTTGCCCGAGGTTATAAAAAGGAATTACATGACCCCAGAACATTGCAACCATCATAAATATGAGTTACTTGCCAATCATCCAAATTTTGTTCACATGACCATGGAATGGGGATGCTGGTCATAAGTGTGAAAAATGGTCATAAGTCACTTTTTTCATTGCCATTGTAACTTTGAATGGTTATTAAACAAACTGTTGTAAGTCAACTGTTGTATTAGGAGAGTGGTTACTAATGATGGGAAAATGAATGGAAAAATTGTAAGATGCAAATACTAGTATAATGCTTATGATAATATATGGTGTATTGCAAAGAAATGTTTGTCAGAGGGAGGGAGGGAGGGAGAGAGGGAGAGGGAGAAAGAGAGAGAGGGAGAGGGAGATAGAGAGAGAGAGAGGCAAAATTGCAGCAAGAGAATGTTTCTGCTCACTTTGTGTTATGGAAATGACAAATGAGTATGCCAAGAACACAAAACTAAGTTGAACAGACAGGAATTGGAGTACTTAAGACAGTCCATGGTAAAACAAGAAGAGATAAAGTCAACCATGAATAAATGCTGAATGAGCATGGACCAAAAACAAAAAAAATTACAAGTATGAAAAATGCTTGGGAAGATTTGAAGAGAATGAATAAAGATTTAATTGCAAAACAAATATTTGAAGGAAGAATGAAATGAGTGAAGTGGAAAAGAAATACAACAAAGTTAATGTATGACGAAGCAATTCTTAATGTAGTATATGACTTTCTCAAAGCAAGGATGATTTCCAGAATAGAAATGTATGGACAGAAAATGGACGAAGATGTGGCAGAAGCCAAAATAAGTTTTTCTTAAATTCATTATTGCTTTGATTTCCTAAATGCCAAGAAGCATAAACCCCTTACAATTTGCACTAGATTTTATGCCATCTGCAAGGTATTTTGAAGAGCTCAAACCATGTTGAAATGCCTTCCTGAAATATTCTGTCTTTTTTGTTCCGTTATCAATTATAACTCAAAAGCTTGTGTTCACTGTTCTTTTTGGACATGCATTTACTAACAGTTCCAGATGGGATATTCAATGCTTTTTTTTTTCACTTTGCAAGTTACTGAAAAAATTCAGTAGCAAATTTTCAGTAGTTTCTTGCTCTTCAACTGTCCATGGAATCAAAAACAGCTCATACTGGGAAAATCTGCCTCTCCTTCTCTCTTCTTCTCTTGACCTAACCCAACCAAAGCAATCTAATATTTATGTATGTTTATTGCTTCCAACAGTACAGATAGACGAACCCTTATTCCAGCTACAGCTGGCTGTATTTCTCATATAATATCCAGCCTGGATAGCATCCTATTGTTTGCCTTAGTTTCAATTACTAATGCAGTGATCCCCAACTATGCATATACTTTAACTTAATAAAAAAACCCACAGAGCAAACATTTGGCAAAGCATCTCCATTTGGCTTAAGTATGTATATATTTAATTAAGATCGTATTGACTGTTCTGAAATAGAAGAGAAAATCAAAAATTTCAGGGCTTCTGAGTGTTCAATACTACCACGATTAAGAAAATATTGCTTTATTCAAAGTAGACTATTCATCAGGTTTGTGATATGGCAATATTTCCATTGGATTACAATGTAACTTTAATAATACCTGGATTCCAGCTCATATAGAAGTATTTGTAACTATATTTAATATTTCAATTTTCTAAATGATTTTAATTAAATATAAAATAACATTCTTTCGCCAAAAAATCATTTCAGGATTCAGAACTGATAGAATGCACCTGATCTGCTGTTATAGTGAACATGTAGAAATATGGAGTTATAAATAATCTTATAATGTAAATTAGAAAATATTCCTAATAGTCTCCATTAAGACATAATTGAAATAACAGCATTTAATTATTTATTAGGCATCCTTATCCATATTAGAGATATTAGTTTATATCTCTGCATCAGTGTAGTAAGAACAATAAAAAGATAGTTCATGAAGATGGAAAGTAATAGAAATATAAAATGAATAGTGTTTTTATGGAAACTAATATTAGATATGCTCCCTTGCCATCTAGTCTGCTATCTCTTTCTGTCTTTTGCATACTCCATAAAAGAATAGATAGATGGGTATCTGCCTGCCTGCCTATCTGTCTCCCTATCCTATCTGTCTCCCTATATTACAGATAATAGACAGACAGACAGACAGACAGACGGACGGACGGACGGACGGACGGGTGATGTATGGATATACATCACCTGTCCGTCCGTCTGTCTGTCTGTCTGTCTGTCTGTCTGTCTGTCTGTCTGTCTGTCTATTATCTGTATGCTTACCCAGATATGCAATAGAACTAAATTATACTATATCTGGGAGATTTAATAATTCCTTAGTTTATATGTACATATATGTTTATATGTAGAATATCTTTTCAAATTCAAGGAACAAAATAATACTAACTAAATATAAATTAACGTAGAATGCATGGAGATAGGTAGCCTGGAGGTGTTACCCAGCGTAGATATCAATTTGAATGATAAGCATCTCTATGGCTATGGTTATGTATTTATCTAACCATTAGACAAACTGAGCCCTGTCAGATAATCATTTTCTCACCAAAACATAAAAAGAAAATGACCACGGGAGGGCAAAAGTCAGTGAGAGTGGAAGTGACAACTGTCTACCTGACAGTTTCCCATTGTGTTTACTTGTGGGGAATTGGCAGGGAATTTTAGAAATCCTTCCTTCCTTCCTTCCTTCCTTCCTTCCTTCCTTCCTTCCTTCCTTCCTTCCTTCCTTCCTTCCTTCCTTCCTTCCTACCTACCGACCTACCTACCTACAAGGGGAGGTATAGGTATTGTTAAGTTCTGCACAGGGGTGCAAGGAGCGGAGACGAGGCAGTGAACAATGAACTTCAACTCTTTATTAAGCATACTGAACAGAGCAATCACCTAGGGCAGCAGCAGCCCTTTTATAGGGTTGGCTGCTGTCCTATTAGCCAATGAAAAACATGGAAGTATTAAACCCTTGAACCAATGAGAGTTGGCCCTTTAACAGCCAATCAGATTTCCCAGAAAGGACCAATCCAATGTCGCTATTATCGGCCAATCAGAAGTGCAGGATTAGAACCCTGCTTTTTAGTTAAGGTTGCTAAAACTTTATTAAACGCCTTTATTAGTTCATAACACCCCTTCCCCCTAGGTTCTGTTTGAGGAGTGCGGTGACGTAATCCCGTAGATATGCAGGTTGTTTCAACTGTCTATTAGATTTGCGCTGTCCCACCGGTTCCTGTCTGTAGTCCGGTTTCGGTGGAACGTTTTTTGATTTATCTGGTACAGGCAATTCCACATCCTCACAGGACAACTCAGCACCGCTGATTCTGTCGTTGTTGTCCTCCGGTCTCTGCAGGCTCGCCTCCGTTGAGGTATTTCTCTGTGGTGAGGCAACCCCCATTCCTGATTCTTCTTCAGGTGACGCGCCGGGCTGCTGACTTCCTTCGATTTCGTCATCCAGCATCTCGAATTTGGTTCCCTCGACATCCCCTCCCCCCTCAGTTTGAGGGTCACAGGAGTCGTGGGAACTGGGTTGCAACCGAGAGCGAAGCTGATCTATATGGTGTTTCCATATTTTCCTGTCCCTTGTTTGTACGCAGTACGATCTGGGCCCGGTGGTTTGGGTTACGGTTGCTTCGACCCACAACGGTTCACTGGAAAGATTTTTAGCGAAGACTAAGTTGCCTTCCTTGAATTCGCGGCACTTTCCGCTAGATCCACAGGGTTTCTGTGGTGCATAGGCAGGGTGGAGCCGGTCGAGGTGGGAGCGAAGCCTGCATCCCATCAACAGTTCAGCTGGCATTTGGTTGGTTATGCTTTGCAAGGTGATGTGTTGGAGTAGGAGTATTCTGTTCAGTTTGTCGTCAATGTCCCCATGGTCGATCTTGTGGAGAGTTTTTTAAAGAAATTGGACCATGCACTTGGCCCTTCCATTGGCCGCAGGGTGCACCGGCAAGGTTAGCGCATGGCAGATGCCCCAGTCCGCTAAGTATTGTTCGAATGCCAGGGCCATGAACTGGGGTTTGTTATTGGAGACTAAAACGTCTGGCAGTCCATGTGTTGCGAATAGTTTATTTAATTTGCAGATGACTGAATCGGTTGTGGTAGTCTTCATCTTGTGGATTTCAAGCCAGTTGGAATAGGCATCCACTGTTAGGAGGAACGTATGTCCTATAGTAGGTCCCGCAAAGTCAATGTGGATGTAGGACCACGGCCCCCGGGGGGTTTCCCACTCCGTTGGAGTTGCTCTAGGTGGGGCATTGCTGACTTCTTGGCACATTAGACAAGTCTTCACCCAGGCTTCGATCTGCTTATCGATGCCCGGCCACCACGCGTAGCTTCGTGTAAGCGCTTTCATACGCATGATGCCGGGGTGACCGTCATGCAATGCTTTCAAAACTGTTCATTGTAACCGCTCTGGTATGACAACTCTGTCTCCCCATAGGATGCAGCCTTTCTGCGAGAAAAGTTCTGTTTGCCAGTTTCTGAAAGGGGTGAAGTCATCAGGGGTTTGATCTACTGGCCATCCTTATTCGACCCAGCTGAGAACTCGCGCCAGGACAGGATCTCATTTCGTTTTGATAGCGATGTCTCTGGCTGTTAGCGGCGGTGAATGTAGGGTTTCAATCTGGAGTGTTGTGAGGGTTGGAGCTGGGTCGTCGACGGTTTCCGGAAGTGGGGTACAGCTCAATGCATCAGCATGGGGAATGGCTTTCCCTGGGCAGTGTTGCAATTTATCATTGTACACAGCTAAGAACTCCGACCAACGAGTCATTCTAGGTGACAATATATAGGGGGTTGGCTTGTCTCCCGCTATAATCCCCAGCAAAGGCTTGTGATCGGTAATAATAGTAAAAGCTTGTCCATACACATATTCATTAAACCGTTTCACAGCAGATACAACAGCAAGAGCCTCTTTGTCAATTTGGCTATAGTTGCGTTCAGCTCTCGATAAGGTCCTTGAAAAATAGGCAATAGGGGCCTCTCTACCATTTGGTAACACATGACTTAAAATGGCTCCAACTCCAAACGGTGACACGTCACACATAATGGTTAAAGGCAAAGTCTCGTTATACTGCATTAAAACAGCATCGGAGGTTAGTAAGTTTTTCACTTGTCGGAATGCGTGCTCCTCTCTGTGTCCCCAGATCCAGGTGGCTTCTTTGTCGAGAAGTCTATGTAGGGGCTCAGCTACGGTCGCCTTCTGGGGCAAGAAGATGTTGTAAAAGTTAATGAGCTCCAGGAAAGCTTGGAGGTCTTTCCTATTCTTGGGTCTTGGGGCGCTTTTGATCGCTCTTAGTTTGCTATTAGTGGGATGAATGCCTTGCTTATGGATTAGGTACCCCAGGAACTCTACTTTCTCTGTACACAGTTGACATTTATTTTTTTTAACCTTTAGGCCGGAGTCTTTAAATTTCTGGAGAACCATTCTAAGATGCTCATCCTCATTCGACCCAGCTGAGAACTCGCGCCAGGATAGGATCTCATTTCGTTTCGATAGCGATGTCTCTGGCTGTTAGCGGCGGTGAATGTAGGGTTTCAATCTGGAGTGTCGTGAGGGTTGGAGCTGGGTCGTCGACGGTTTCTGGAAGTGGGGTACAGCTCAATGCATCAGCATCTAAGAGAGGGACGACCCTGAGTCGACTTCCATCACGCAAGGTTGGTTCTCGATGACGACCCTCACTCGGATCTTCTTTGCATCTAACGATGAAGCGTGACCGATGGTAATGGTTTGGTGTGCCTCTTCCCATCTCGTTGAAGTGGCCAGTGTTTTATTTCTGTAGGAGTGGTTGTTCCATTGGTGGTTCAAGTGTTCCTGACTCACAGGATGATTCCCTGTGGTCTGGCAGCAGTTGTTTTCTCTCTGAATTGGGCTGGATTTTCGCTTGCTTCTACAGACCTTCCCGATGTGGCCTCTTTTCCCACAGGAATGGCAGAGCACGTTGATGAATTTGCAATCTGATCGCAGGTGGTTTGCCCCACAACCCGCACATTGGTGCGGTAGTCTTCGATTCCAAAGGTTGCGTTGGTCGTGTTTGGACCGGAGTCGGTTGACCTCCTCCTCATCACTTTCTGATGGAGATTCGAGGTCCTCGTGGTGGGCCACTGTTGTGTGCCTCTCTAGACGAGGTGAGGTATCATTGGCGAGTTGACAGAGCAGTGCGTTGGTGCGGTGCATTTGGGCGGCCGACTTCCTGGTTGCTTCTGCTGCAGTAGCATCTTTGATGACATCGGCAAGATTGATGTCCCCTTTGGCCATGATCTTGCTCTGCGCCGTATGGTCATCTAATCCCAGAACTATTCGGTCTCTCAGAGCTTCTTGGAGGTCTGCAAACCCACAGAGGCCTCCCAGGTTCCAGAGGTCCGCGATGAAATATGCGACGCTCTCTCCTTTCTGTTGGTCCCTCTGATAAAACCCATGTCTTTGGACAAGCGTTGGTACGGCGGGTGCATAGTGGGCCCGTAGAAGGGGCGCGAAGATGTCCCAGTCCATGGATTTCACCTCAGCCAGTTTCGCTAGTGCCTTGGTCATCTTAAAGACGGCAGGCCTGCAATGGGTCAGGAACACTGCTCGCTTTTTCCCCGTAGTTGCGTCTTTCAAGTTGTTGGTCTCCAGAAACATCTGGAACCGGTCCATGTATGAGTCCCAGTTTTCTTGTGCCGGGTCAAATGGAGCGGGTGGTATGGCGCCACCAGACATGTTTTCCGTTGTCGATGTGCCTTCAGTCACCTGCTCTCTTTGGTGCTCTGTAGTGTTCAGTCAGCTCTGATGTCTCCGCATCCCATCCTCGTCACCAGTGTTAAATTCTGCGCATGGGTGCAAGGAGCGGAGATGAGGCAGTGAACAGTGAACTTCAACTCTTTATTAATCATACTGAACAGAGCAATCATCTAGGGCAGCAGCAGCCCTTTTATAGGGTTGGCTGCTGTCCTATTAGCCAATGAAAAACATGGAAGTGTTAAACCCTTGAACCAATGAGAGTTGGCCCTTTAACAGCTAATCAGATTTCCCAGAAAGTACCAATCCAATGTTGCTATTATCGGCCAATCAGAAGTGCAGGATTAGAACCCTGCTTTTTACTTCAGGTTGTTAAAACTTTATTAAACGCGTTTATTAGTTCATAACAGGTATGAAAGTCAATAAGTTATCTGGAGGTGTACAAGAGGTGCTGTGTGGGTTGGTAAGAGTTTGTGGATTTTCACCAGAAATGCCATGAGGGTCAGGAAGGCCACATGGATGAGCAATATAGATCATACATCAAGTTGATGTCCTATAATACTCTATTTCAGCAATTAAAGACAACAAGAGTTTTAGTAGTATATGGATTTTTTTCTGTGTATATACATCATGTCTGTAGATGTCTTTATTTTTATTGATGCAACATCTATTTTGCACATGCTAAAAGTCTGTATGGTGACATGTACCTTATAACACAAAATTGCTCTGAAGTAAATAATCACTTATGCCATTTCTTAGCCATCCAAATATTTACAGTCTCAAATCACTAGTTCTAATTTTCGTTCCAAGACAGACCACTTTGTGATCCTGATCTTGCATCTTCTTTTTGAAGCATTGGCTTCCATAGCAGAGGAAAAAGAGAGAACAAATAACAAAACTTGTTATAGTGCAAGCTCCGTCCTTTTTCTACAAGTATTTTGACATGCAGATGCATGTCAGGGAAAAATTTGTGATAAAAATCCTGTGACATGCTTAGAAAACACTCCCGATTCAGAAGAAGTTCCTCAGAGTGGTGCAGTGGCCTAGAGGTGGAGCTCTCACCTCATGATCAGGAAGCTGTGAGTTCAATCCTCTGTAGAGGCAGATATTTCTCTCTCTGGGCACCCTAAGAATATATCTGCTGAACAAAACTCCACATTGGTGACAGGAAGAGCATCCAGTCATTAAAACACTCTGCTATCTCCATTCAGTTGCCCAGACACCAGAGGTGATATTCCATTCAGAAGGTTCTGACCAGTTCTGGAGAACCGGTAGCGGAAATTTTGAGTAGTTCAAAGAACTGGCAAATACCACCTCTGACTGGAGATTTTACAATATCCTTCCCCTGCCACGCCCACCAACCATGCCCACAGAACTGGTATTTAAAAAAAAATTGAATCCCACTCCTGTGAGACTCAACCCCACAAGGGATTATGGGGTTATTAAAAGATGATAATTCAGAAGAAGTTCTTATTTAAAAGTTTTCTAGCTCACCTCAAAGACTTGTTTATTTTTGGCTTACTCTCAGGATGCTCATTTAAATTACCTCTATTGATGAGATATTGCTTTTCCTTCACTCTTTAATCTTACTGTCTTATTTTATATTCCTTCATATTCTACTGAAATTATAACTTGCTTGCTGAAGGAGGTTGCAGCACTTACACCCACACAAGCCCTTCAACTTGAATGAGTGGTGCTGCTCTAATAACAATGACTTCACTTTTCCAGTTAGGCAAATTAATTAACAATGCTAAAGCAATGATTCCATAATGAAGCTAATTAACACAATGTTTTGTGCTCCCTTTCTAACACACATTTATCTCCAGATACTCTTATTAAGACCATAGATGCAATTAGTGGGTTTTCCCTCCCAATATTAATGATGCACAACTTAGAAAACATATGTATTAAGTAATTAATTATAAAAAGAGTTCCTTGCCTAAGACCATGCCTACTAAATAAATCTACTACAGCTGGCCAGCCATTTATGTCCATGAACTATATTAACTCTATTAAGGCAGAAGCCTGTGTGGATTTGCTGGTAGTGAAAATAAATTGGAGAGGCTAATGGGTTTATAGTTTCAGAGCTGGGCAAGACAGATATTATTTTCTTTTCTTTTTTTCTTGATTGTGAGAGAAACCTAACGCTGATTTTATCAACCAACAACAAATATATTCAGTTTGTTTGGTCTGAGTATAAACTTCATGGCCAATTTTTAAATATTCTTGCTTTTTCCTACTTTCCTGATAATTATTTGGTTGGTTGTTTATTTGTATTTATAGGTCACCTGATTCTAATGGGCTCTTTTTTGTAGCATCCTGTTTGATAAAGAGTTCTGGAGAATTCAGAAGACTTTTCTATTCCATGTTAGTTCATGTTAATAAAGGCATTACTTAACCTGGATCTTTCTTGGTATCAATTAATTTAAGTTG
The DNA here is from genome assembly GCA_033807585.1 of Hydrophis major. Lineage (NCBI taxonomy): Eukaryota > Metazoa > Chordata > Lepidosauria > Squamata > Elapidae > Hydrophis > Hydrophis major. The sequence goes on from CM066330.1 coordinate 22,392,181, forward strand.
TCTTATAGCATAGCTGGCCTGATTTGACCAATGTGCTAAGTCATGTTTTGTTTATTCAAGGTTTATGATCAAAATTACAATTATATGAGTTTGTATATTGTATTACACTATCAACCATACTGTACAAACCGTAATTGCTGGGTTCATATAGTAGGCTGAGCTAAAACCATCAAACCATGTGATGGTGTACTGTAGTATGATATGTTAATATACCAAACCATGATGTGCAGTTCTCTTTGGAACATTTGCCACCACTAAAAAGCTTGCATTAATACTATTAAATGATAGCTAAGCTTATCTGTCTGTGGAGATTCTCATGGTTGTCTCAAAGGTGCTTTGGCCTCAACAGCTCTCAGAGACAGTGTTAATGACCAGTTGATTGCAAAGAGATACAATGTTTTAATTTTCTCCTATCCTATCAAAACCTATCTGCCCCCCCCCCCCCATCAACTGTCAGTACCCATCCTTCCATCCTCCCACCATCAGAACTGATGAAGGTTCTTGAATGAGAAGGGAACCATTTTCTTCTTCTTCCTCTCCCTCAAGAAGAGACTGGACAGCCACTTGTATGAAATGGTATTGGGTCTCCTGCTTGTGCAAGGGATGGGACTAGAAGACCTACAAGGTGCTTTCCAATAGCTTATTCTGAATTTAGATAATGTTTTAAAATTCTCCAGTTGTAGACTTTTGTGGTCTCTTTTCTTGGGATATAACAAGAGTGACAACAGGAGCAAATGCAAATTGTTGGAGAAATAATTGTATAATTAAGGATAGAACATTTATAGTCACATCTTGGCCACCTTCTAACTAAATTAGCGTTAGTATATCACATTTTACCTGTAAGAAATTCTGGGAAACTCTCTTCTCCTTTAAAAGAATTTCAAAAGCAATTTCTCATTCATTAAATTGAATGAGAATGAGTTGTTAAAATGCACTTCTGCACTAATCAGAAATGAGACTGCTTCAGCCTGTAACTAAATTAAGCTAGTCATTGCCTGTAATAAACCAATTTGAACTTGATGTGAGTTTGTTGCACCTGATGGGCATCTGTGTTTTCATTAATTGTGGCTTCATAACATTCCTATAAGTCATGAGCCACAATAGACAAGATATCTGAAAAGTCCAGCCTGGTTAGAATAAGAACTGTTATCATTTATCAACACTTTCATTAAAAAAATGTCTGGATCATTATCAATTACAGGGAATTATATTCATTCAATAAGACCCACCTGTAACCGTATGCTAATTAAGTAAAGAACAACCTAAAAAAAAATGTCATTCCACTCCATATTCTAATGCATACAGCCCCCCCCCAAAAAAATAAAATAAAAAATAACATGCAATCTAATTTACTACCTAATTAAGGATAATGTATAGATTAGTTTTAAGATTCTGGTGTTTTTTTTCAGAGTTATACGATCAAATTGACTATAAAGTACAGACCAATTTGTTAGTGATGCTTAATCACTACTAGAGATGACAGGTTTACATTAGAACAGAATAGAGTTTTGAATCTAAGTTGAAAAAGTTGTTTTGGATCATTTAGGGTTGCTCATGTAATCTCTACTGGCAATTCCTTAAACCAAATCTGTCTCTTCCAGGATAGTTATGCTGCAGCAAAGTCATATAGATTAAGGCAGTACATACACATTGTAATTAATTAATTAATTTAATATGAAATTAAGTTATATTTTTCTTTTAATTTTGCCCAGTGCTATCTCAAAGTAATCTTGAGTAGATCTATTGATAAATTAATTTTAAATGCAACTGCTCCTTCACTGAAACATAGATGACAACTTCATTTTATAGCTTATTGTTTAGAATACCTAGAACTACCTAGCCAGAATATCTTTGAGAAACCTGACAACTAGCTTAGCTATAATCTTTTTAACAGGGTTATACAGCAATAGCCTAGGTAAAATTGGTGATATTTTTGGTGATATTTTTAACACCTTCCCAGCTACATCTGGTTTTCCTGAACAGCAAAGATGGAAGAGTGCCTCCTAAACTCCCTCCTTCAATTGGTCTGTATTAGAAAGCATAAATCTCAGCGGGGAATAGACTATATGGAATTAAAGAGGGTGGTGGACTGTTGATTAAGATGCTGGGCTTGTCAACTGGAAAGTTGATAGTTCGAGTCCTAGTACATCATGATGGAGTGAGCATCCTTTCCTGTTCCAGATTTTGCCAATTTAAGTAGTTTGAAATCATGCAAATGTGAGTAGACAAATAGATACCACTTTGATGGGAAGATAATAGCATTCCATGTGCCTCTGCATATAGTCATGCCAGTCACATGACCACATGACAACAATGGCTCCCTTGACTATGAAATGGAGATGAGCACCACCTCCTAAAGTTGGACATGACTGGGCAGAGAAAACTTTTGCTTTTTTAAAAAAAAATTAGATTTAGACTTTATGAGCTCCTTATTGAGCTACTATGATGAGTTAAGTTTTTGACTTCAGTAGATATAGTATCTTGCTGCTTGTTCCTGGTCTACCATGCCAATTTGGAACTGGAGAATGAAGAAATCTGATTTTAGGGAATTATATATACTCACAACAGAATGCAGACTTGTGAGACAAAATGGATGTTTTGCCAGGGGAAGACCAAGAACACCAGCTTTTTGAGAGGGAAGAAAATTCTACATGTAGACTACTTTTACAATACTTCCCACCCTATTCAACTCACCTAGACCTTTGTGTATAGGCATCACATGGAAGGACTCCTCGAAATGTTGCTTAGTGAAAGAACTATAGGACTGGGTAACTGCATACCTTAAATATCCAGTATTACAAAATGGTTTCTCCAAAGGTAGATGGTGGGCTTGCTGCCAATTTTCAAACAAAATATTCTGCTGATCTTAGTGCTACTATCCTTGGTGACAGTCACATATTTAAACTTCTCTCTATATAGATCTTAAGAGGATGAACAATGAAATGGAAAGACCTCTACTGATATCTCATCTCTAACCTTTCCATAAATGATTATATTCTGTAGAATTGTTTTAAAGAGCTTTCCAAACACAATGGAAAGCATGAGTGTGCTTTCAATCATCAACACTATCAGCGGAAATGTTTTAACTTTCCCCATGACTTGCTTTAGAAATGATCTTCAAATACCACCAGAAGAAGTTATTAATTGTGCAATTATTCAATGCTCAAATGAAAAGTACCCTATTAAAAATTCTTACATAATCTGAGCTCATTATGATTAAGCAGAAATGCCACCAACATTAATGCATTATTTAACAGGATGGATTTAAACTACCAGATAAGATCTGAGATCTGAGACTTGAACAATTTATTATTTCTCTTCATCATCAACAATCATTTCTGAGAAATTCTGGATTTTAAATTAAATAGGCATAGTTGTAAATACAAGGTTCAAATTCATAATTCCATTTCAAACATATAATGTGCTATGTATATTGTATCTAAAAATAATCCATTTAAGGAATAACAATCATAAGCAAATCCCAGAAGCAAAAGAGATAGTTACTTAGCTGCAAAATTGCTGCTGCTGTTGCAATGATGATGATCATTGGTTGCACAGTTAGGCAGATCTTTATTTATCTACCTATAAAATCCTTCCCAAGAACCTGGGATAAGCAGATGTTGTTCTTTGATGGTTAAAGGTATTGCCACAGGATGTAAACTGTTCCAAGTGAAGCTGCCTTTTGCAATTAATGTTGTTCTATACCTATATCTTTTTAAAAAATATTTTGTGGTGACGGTAGTGTGTAGTTAATTACAAATATTTAAGTCATTCCATGATCTTTAAAGGATCTTTATTCCAATAGTACAATATAAATCTTGTGCTTCGTTAACGATCAATATAGCAATAGCTCTTAGACTTATATACTGCTCCATAGTGCTTTACAGCAGCTGTCCCCAACTTTTCCAGCTCAGTGGAATGGTGCATATGGCAGTGGTGGGGGGATGAGGGGATGGTTTCATGTGTATGCACCACTTTCACAAATGCAGTTTTGCATGTGTGCACTCAATCACCACTTCCGCAGCCCGGTTCCCAATGGGCTGTGGCCTGACACTGAGCTGAGGATCAGGAGTTGGGGACCTCTGCTTTGTAGAACTCACTGAGAGGTATATAATGTCAGCATATTGACCCCAACAATCTGCATCCTGATTTTACTGACCTCAGAAGGATGGAAAGCTGAATCTACCTAGTGCTGGTCAGGATCGAACTCTTGGCTGTAGGCAGAGTTAGCCTGTAATATTGCATTCCAACCACTGCTCCATCTCAGCTTTTGCTGTTGATATTGATGGACTTGTGAAAAATGTATACAAAGCTATGCAGACCATAGAAAGTTGTGAATACCACTGACATGAATTTTCAAGCATTTATTTTAATTGTTTTAATTTTAATTTATTCTAATACATTTTTTAATGAGATGGAGTAACTCAGAGAAATCCCTGTCATCAATAGAGTCTTGATTAAAATTGTTTCTCATAATTCTCCTGTTAAATTGTTTCTATTGAAAGAGATTCTTTTTCCCATCATGGTTTAGGCATGATAAATTGTAAAATAACTGCCCTTTTAAAAATTAGACTGGGATTATCATTGTTTAATGATTGTTTATTTCAGTACTTAATAGAAATTTCATTTTGCCAAAAAAATAAATAAAAAATCTACCAACTATTTGATGGCACAAATTAATGACAAGCAGGAGGATTTATTTTTTGAGAAAGGATTTATTAGAGCTTAATTGGATCAATCTCCCAAAATGTAATAAATCCTATCTTAAAAGTGTCAATCTTTTTTCCCCTCTTTAGAAAGATATGTTGCAAGTTAATTTTAAAAATTGAATTCTTTTCAATTATTTTTTTACCTTTTACTGCAAGAGTCAAGTTAACAATATATACGAGAAAAAAAAAAGAAGAAAGTAGAAATGAATTGAAGATTGCTGTTATAAAAAATGGGGACCTCCAATTGCTCTATGGATTAATTTATCTGGTTAAAAAAAAATATTTCCCTATAATAATGTTCTCTCCATACTAGAAGCCAAACAAAGTACTGAATTATCATTTATAATCATATTTTAAAACTAACTCGATACGTATTTCTCTACGAAACTATGGGGTTGGGATTAGTATTTGCGGAGAAAAATAAGGGGGAAAAATGTGCCTCTGCCTACCAGCATCCATTGGTATTCATCTGGCTAGCGTCCTGTCAGTATGTGAGAGAGTTGAGGGCTGCTTGGAAATTGAAAAAGTATTTCTTGTGTGAGCAAGAAGGAGACAGCAAGGAGCCTGGCAGTGGCTTAGCTCAAATGTTTTGTAGTACAGCTGCTTGGTGCTATGAAATGAAAACTGAAACTGAAACTCCCCTCCTCTGCTTGTATTTTACATTTGGAACATATTTCTTTTCAGGTGGGGAGGGGGAGTAGAACTCCTTAGCATCAGAACATGTTAATAATAATATACAAAATACTAATGCTCTGATAGTCATTTCAAAAATTCCTTTCTTAGTGAGCACCTAGAAGCCAAGAGGGACATAGGTGCCAAATTTCAAGTTTGTAGGCTTTACGGTTTGGAGATTTTGTGACAATGTGTGAGTGGTATTTCACAGAGAGAGAGAGAGAGAGAGAGAGAGAAATTTGAATATGTATGTATGTATGTATGTATGCATGCATCTATGTATGTATGTATGTATGTATGTATGTATGTATGTATGTATGTATGGTATTCGGCCTTGTTCAGGTATTTTCCCACATCATTATAGTTATACTTTTCAAGTTGTAGCAACGTTTCAGCAGAATCTCATCTTCCATCATCAGGCTTCTGTATTGTGTTGGTCTGTGAGTCAGATTTTTACAGTTGTTTCAGTTTTAAATTTGGGGCTAGCCTACTGCAGAATGGTTTTTTTTCTTCATCCTGATTGGTTGGGAGTCTTGGTCTGTGTTTATTGGTCTTGGAGTTTGCTGTGTTCTGCTTGATTGGTGTTTCTAATATCTTCTGTTTGTTTTGTGGCTTTTATTGTCTTGATTGGCTGGCAACATTGTGTACCTGTATTGGAGGCTTTTAGTGCCATTTTTTTTAAAATGGCAACAGTTCCCCAAATCTTTTTTTAATCGTGAAATTTAGATTGCTAGCTGTTTCTTTTTTCCTCTTATGCTTACATTGCTGTAGATGCCTCAGTTCTTTACATTTTCCTTCTCTATGTAAGCCTATAATTTCATCTGTGCAGTCTGCACTTCCCTCTCGATAGACAAATTAAAAGTGATTTTCTCTGCAATCTTCACAGAGAGAAAGAAAGTTCCCCAGTGGTTTCCATTTGAGCATAAGTGATCAACGATTTTGAAATAATAGTATAGTACACAGAAGTCAATTCCTGACAGAAATGTGTTTCATAAACTTCTGATTAACTTTTTAAAAGTTTTTTTTTTAAGTGGCAACAGAGATGCTTGTCGGTAAAATAGAATGAACATCAAAGTAATATTGTGAGATGGTTAGAAGATGGCTAAGTGTTTCTGAGGTCTTATGTGCTTATCTGTGTGCTACTAATTTAGTCCTGTTTTGGCTGAGGGTTGCACTTTTTTTGAAAAAATCAAAATACTTCAGAGAAAAAAATAAACAGAATATATGGACTGAACAGGGGAAACCTTTACCTTTATATGCATAGAATGAGTGTGTCAAAATTGAACCACCTTGCTTCTTTCAAACCTTAATGCTTTTCAACTTTCCAATGAATTGGTGGGGGGAGGAAGGGTGAAATAGAATGCTGAGAATGTGTGCAAAGACCGTCAGAGCCTAACAACCATCAAGGTTACCATTGCAGGTGTTCTGTCCCCTCATTTGAATTCTTGAGATCCCCGCGCTTTGATTGGCCAAAGCGCGGAGAGATCGGATTGGCTAGGTGAGCCGCGCCGATTGGCTCGCTGAGAATCTCCCGCGATTGGTCAATTCGAATTGCGGGAGATTCAAAGCGGTGCCATTGGCCGTGGTCACGGCGGCTTGGAAATAAAAAGCCGCAAAGTTTTCCTTTAGCCCCAGTTCGGTTCCTGACAAAATAAAAGAGCTTGTTACACAGTCACCGACTCCTGGTTTCCTTCCACGCGGACATAACACTGGCAACGAGGATGGGATACCTTTCCTGAACCGAAGCACATGTCCGACAGAAGCCAGCCAACCGACGAGATGGCCAGCATCGCACCACCAACCCCCTTCAACCGTGCTACCGAGGACTGGGAATCTTACATGGACAGATTCCACATGTTCCTCGAATGCAACAATCTGAAGGATGCCACGGGACCAAAGAAATGAGCCATCTTCCTAAACACCGCAGTGTTTAAGATGGCAAAAGCACTAGCCAAGCCTGCCGACATTACCGTGATGGATTGGGCGGACCTCGAACCATTGCTCCGGAAACACTACGCTCCAGCCGTGCCCATCCTCATCCGACGACATGAATTTTATCGGCAGGACCAGCGGTCGGGCGAGAGTTTCAGTGATTTCGTTGCAGAGCTGCGGTGCCTGGGAGAACTATGTGAGTTCTCCAACATGAATGAGGCCCTTCGGGACCGAATCGTGCTCGGCCTTTGGGACCCCATTCTCCAAAGTCGGTTGATGGCTAAGGGCAACATCGCTCTCGCCGACGCCATCTCCCAAGCTGCGGTCTCCGAAGCAACCCGACAATCAGCAGACCGCATGCGGAGACCAAACGCCAGGGACCGCACCGAAAACAACAACCCTGCAAGGTCGACTGAAGCCCAACCTGCAACTACCACCCACCAGGGTGAACTCCACTCCACCTCGGGCATGTCCGACGACGAGGAAGACATCCACCATCTCCAGGCAGGCCGCAACCAGCGCAGCCGGCGGAGTTGTAAGTCGAGGACCGCGTGTGCCGGTTGCGGAGGCGACCACCCCAGATCCGAATGCTGGTTCTTCGACTCCGTTTGCCGGCACTGCGACAAGAAGGGCCACATCGCACGCGTCTGCCGCCTCAAGAAGACCCACAACCCCAGACGATGGGACCCGAGCAAGCGGAGACGAGAGAGCACACCCCCCAGGACTAGAGACCGGCCAACAGACAACCACTGGGAGCAAAACGGATGAGCCCAATGAAGTGGCGAGACCAGGCGGAGAAAAGAGACACATCAGACGGTCACCATCGGCCACGCCACAACCACAGACGCCAGAAAGGTCTACGTGGAGGTAGGCATCGAAGGCGAACCCTGTAAAATGGAGGTGGACTCCGGGTCCTACCTCTCAATGGTAGCCTGGCAAGAAATTAAATGCTTGGTGCCTACCATCCAGAGAAGGCAACTAGAAAACCAGAGACTGATCCTCAAGGACTACCAGGGAAACCGCATCCCTGTAGTCGGAACAGGACAGTTTACAGTGACCTACAAGGGACATGCCGAAAGACTTCCCTTAACCATCGTCGATCGAGACCGACCTAGCCTACTGGGACTTCAATGGTTCGCACCGCTAGGCATCACAGTCACGGGCATCGACCACATCGCCGAAGCCGACTGGGAGCAGCAACTGGCCCGGGACTTCCAGGAAGTGTTCGACGACACCCTAGGCAAGTACCGAGGGCCCCCTATATCCTTCAGCCTAGACCCAAACATTCCCCCGAAACGCCTAAAACCAAGGCGGGTACCATTCGCACTCAAACTGAAGATAGATGAGCAAATTGACAAGCTCGTCAAGCAAGGGGTCTCACAACCCTTAGACCACACCCGGTGGGAGACCCCCATAGTCACCCCAATTAAGCCTGATGGGTCAGTGAGAATCTGCGGGGACTATAAGGACACCCTAAATGGCGCCTTGCAGCAAAGCGCTTACCCCATCCCCGTAGTGCAGCATCTCCTATACTCACTGGGAGGGGGCAAAGTTTTAACGAAACTCGACCTGGCCCAAGCATACCAGCAACTGCCGGTCGACGAGGAAACTGCAGAGGCGCAAACCATAGTCACCCACCTTTAGATGCCTTTAGATGCAACCGCCTCCAATTTGGAGTCAGCATGGCAACTGGAATTTTCCAGAGCCTCATGGAAAGACTCTTACAGGGCATCAAGGGGGTGGTCCCATACTTCGATGATGTAGTAGTATCGGCAACCAACCAGGCCGAACTAGAGACTCGCCTAAGGGAGGTGCTAATGAGGTTCAAAGAAACCAGGCTTAAAGTGAAGAGGGAAAAATGCCAGCTGTACACAGAGCGGGTCGAATTCCTAGGATATCTCCTAGACTGACACGGCATTCACCCCACCAACAAGAAAATTAAAGTCATCAAGGAAGCTGCCACACCCAAGTCAAAAACAGAACTGCAGGCGTTTCTGGGGCTACTTAACTTTTATAATGTCTTCCTGCCCCAAAAGGCGACCGCGGCGGAGCCTTTGCATAGGCTTTTGGACAAGGCGGCTACCTGGACTTGGGGGAAATGCGAGGAAGCTGCCTTCAGGAAAACCAAGGACCTGCTCACTTCGGATGCCGTCCTCATCCAGTACAACGAGACCCTACCACTAGCCATCACATGCGACACATCACCCTTCGGCATCGGCGCAGTCCTCAGCCATACTCTCCCCGACGGAAAGGAAGCACCCATCGTGTTTTTCTCAAGGACCCTCACCAAACCGGAGTGGAACTACAGCCAGCTGGACAAAGAGGCTTTGGCTATCGTCACCGCAGTAAAAAGGTTTCACAAGTACCTCTATGGCTGGACGTTTACCATCATCACCGACCACAAACCGCTGCTGGGAATCCTTGCAGGGAACAGGGCCACCCCGAACATTCTGTCCCCCTGAATGACAAAGTGGTCCGAATTCCTGGCTGCCTACAACTACGGACTCACACACCGACCTGGTAAGACTATCTCCCATGCGGACGCCTTAAGCCGCTCACCGTTACCTGAACCAGACACTGATCCAGCACCCACGACGACCACCCTCAGCATAGAGACTGTACCCAACCTACCCATAACCGCGTCAGACATTGCCCGAAAAACTAATAAAGACAAACGTCTGGCGCGGGTTTTGCATTGGGTAGAGAAAAGGTGGCCGGAAAAGGACAATGATGAGTCCGTAAGGACATTCCAGAACCGGCAAACGGAACTCTCGTTACTAAAAGGGTGTATACTATGGGGGGATAGGGTGGTCATACCAGAAAAACTACAAGGGAAGGTTTTGGAACTGTTACACGAGGGGCACCCGGGCATCGTTAGGACAAAAGCCCTGGCCAGAAGTTACGCTTGGTGGCCAGGGATGGACAAACAGATCGAGGCCTGGGTAGCAAGGTGTCAACGATGCCAGGAAACTAGACCAAGCCCACCCACAGCACCCATCCTAGAGTGGGAAACCCCCAGGGGACCGTGGTCTAGGATCCACATAGATTTTGCCAGGCCCACAAAAGGACACACTTTCTTAATAACCGTAAATGCTTACTCCAACTGGCTGGAGGTAAGCAACATGAGAACAACCACCACGGAGGCCGTGACCAAAGAACTCTGCAAACTTTTCGCAACACACGGCCTCCCGGATGTCCTCATTTCCAACAACGGGCCCCAATTCACCTCACTAGAATTCGAAAAATTCCTTGCAGAGAGGGGCATACGACACTCACTGACAGCCCCAGCGCATCCGGCGGCGAATGGTAGGGTGGAACGGATGGTTCAATTCACAAGAAAAACCATCCAGAATATAGACCATGGGGAGATCCAGGACAAAATAAATAAATTACTTTTCATACAGCACATAACCCCGAACACCACAACAAATAAAAGCCCAGCAGAACTGCTAATGGGGAGGAAAGTAATTTCCCCACTCGAAAGATTATACCCCACTTACAACCCAGAGAAACCCCCAGACTCCACCAGCAAACACCGAACCTTCGCACCAGGCGACGCCGTCTATGCGAAGAACCTAACCGGAGACCCATTATGGGTACCAGCAATCATAACACAACTAACAGGCCCACACTCGTACCGGCTACAAACAACCGACGGACGAGCGTGGAAACGCCACATCGACCAGTTAAGATCGAGGACGACCACACAAGACACCACCGACACGCAACCAAGCAAAACCAACCCCTGCAACACAAACCAAGAGGGGAGGGGATACCCAGGGAACCAAAACCCAGAAAAAATAAACTAGCCATACTCACCTGAAAGCAGCCAGCACGAAACCTCGCCAGGAAGAGACAGCTAGGCCAGCTCAACCAACCCAGGAAGACCGAGCGGGAGCAGCGAAACCCGCAGCTCAACCAACCCGGGTAGCCCAGGAGGGAGCTGCGGAGAGCAGCCCGGCCAGACAGATCAGGCGGTTCCCATGACGGAGTCCGGAGAAACAGAGACCCCGACCAAACCGGCCGGGATCCAATCTACGACTGACCTGCGCAGGTCCAGTAGGCAGAGACGGAGCCCCGCCTACCTACGGGACTATGCAACATAAGGACTGAACCAAGAGGGGAGGGGTGTTCTGTCCCCTCATTTGAATTCTTGAGATCCCCGCGCTTTGATTGGCCAAAGCGCGGGGCGATCGGATTGGCTAGGCGAGCTGCGCTGATTGGCTCGCTGAAAATCTCCCGTGATTGGTCAATTCAAATTGCAGAGATTCAAAGTGGTGCCATTGGCCACGGCCACCGCGGCTTGGAAATAAAAAGCCGCAAAGTTTTCCTTTAGCCCCAGTTCGGTTCCTGACTAAATAAAAGAGCTTGTTACACAGTCACCGACTCCTGGCTTCCTTCCACGCGGACATAACAGCAGGTGCTTTAGAAAGAGACAGACTGTTCCCATAACAAAAGAACATTTCATCATTGGACAATGTGATCAGCCAAAGTGGGGAGAAAGAGAAGCTATTGTTTAACTAAGCAAGCTTTTGTGTGGGAAAATCGGAGGTAACTTTTGCTCTTCAGTATCAAGATGGTATTTCCAATAAAGTTTTATTTTGGGGAATTCAAAGCTTCTGAGAGTGTTTCTGTATTTTGGGTTCACAAGTCGGACAGTTGACAGAGTGAAACAAGAAATTTAATTACTTTTTTTCAAAAATGTTTCTTGATTTCAGTCTGTTTCTTTTAGTGCTCCAAAATAGGATCTAACGGATTAATATACAAACCTCATCTTCTTCTTTTATTAATTTATTTCTTTATCTTAAGAGATTTTGTAGAAAAAGCACAAAAATGAACCCTGAAAGAAAGTAGTGAAATAAGAGAGAAAAGGGTACTTTGCTCTTTTTGAGTTTTGGTCAACATTTTTTAAAGGTAGATACAGGATAAAAGTTACCTCTGCTTACTACTTTGTTAATTCTTGCTGAGCTTCTTCTCTTTTGTCTTTCACAGAAAAAAAGTTCAGCCTGAGCAAACATGTCAAAATATAGTTTATAAAAAGTTATTCTCAATTGAAATCCACACCACTGCGGCACGTTCATTATTTTTAGGACTACTCTGGTTAGCATAGCTATAAAAATCACAATTATCTGATATACCTTTTTGTCAAGTATAACCATGACAAGTTCTTCTCCTTCCAATACACTTTTTTTTTTAAAAAAAAAAGCACACTAGTTGTTTTCTAATAATGACAGTGTCAGCATGCCAAGCCCAGGGCTGTTGGTGATCTTGTCACATACTTAGCAAATGTGTACACTATTTTACTTGGTAGAAGCTGAAACAAGAGATAATACACTTTCTCACTGACAGTAGAGAATGCAATGATCCTCACAAGGAGGAGAAAAAAAAGCTGAAGACTTAAAAAAGAGGTAGAGGATGAGATAAAAGGAAATGGATGGTAAACTAAAAATAATTCTAGACTATATTGGAGGTTGAAGGCTTGTTGGTTGCAGGAGAGCCTCAGGCAAGACTCTTGAAGTAGAGGTCCAAAGATAACTGAAGAATGAAACAGATGAGAACACAGATGATTTTCAAGGGAGTATGAAGAGAGAAAGGATGCTGAGAGAAATTGCCAGCCCACATAACGAACTACTGTAATTCTTAGTAAGTTGTTGAAAGTAAATATAGAAATAGCATTCCATTCTGATTATACACTGTAGGCTGCATACATATCTGGAAGAGAAATAATTCATTATAACTGCATAACCAGGTACAGATAAATGAGGCTGGTGTTTTTTTTGTTGCTGATGTTGTTTATTTATCAGAAAAGTAAGGAAGGGGAGTCGAAGAAAATAACAATGCTATATTGAAATTAATGCATTATGTGTAAGCAAAACTAGTGATTTGAAAAAGGAGAAAATATGAGACAGTGATAAGTCTAGAAATCAGGGAAATTATTCAGCCCCATCATAATATAACAACCACAAGAGAGACTGTCTTTCCCATAAAAAAAGTTAACGCCAGTAATTCATCTTCTTGAAATACCTTAAATGTATTAACATAGAAATTCTTCTAAATCCCTTTATCAATCTTGAAGTAAAATTGATTTTTGGGGAAGTTATGTGTTTGCTTAGAAACTCACTTGAATTTTTAATGATTCTGTGTGTGTATGTGTGCATAGTTTAAATATTTACATCTACAAATAGAGACTTTAATTTTTTGGGATATTTTTTTCCAAAGAATTCAGACACCAAGTCAAGCTCCAATTATACACATGTCATACATACATTAGGGATTACAGATGCCAGATGATACTTTCTATAATTTATAATATGATTGGCTTAAATAAATTAATTGTATATATTACTAACTTAACATTGTAATGAGAAATAGTACATTTCCCTACAATAATTTAATGAGCAGTTTTTAGGCTCTGAGTATCATTCAGATCATTGTAAATAATGAAACAATTACAGTATCAAATTAAAGATAAGAGAAGGTTAAGGGCATCTTTGTAATGTCTATCTAACATGGTAAAAGGTAAACAAACTAAATCAAAGTAATATTACCTCTGGTAGATGTATTTTCTTATTAATGTGATACAAAAATTAGTCTGTGCCAATTCATATATAAACAATTAGAATTTAATAAAGGACAAATTGGCTGGTATGAGCTGGTTTTGTCTGTAGGTTATATGCTTTTATTAGCTTTTAACAGATATAAAGATAGTAAAATCTTACTCGAACTGAGTAATAACTTGAGATAATGAGATATATTAAATATAATAAATGTAAAATATAAAAGAAAGAAAAAGAAAATAATAAAAAGAACCAAGAATGTAAGACAAAAGGAAGAAGGAAAAAAGATAAAAGCAAGAATACAATAATAAAAAAAGAAATATATAAAGTAACTTCTAACCTTCATTACAATAGTACAAACAAATTTAATGACTCTTCACCTCCTCTAAGTTACAAACAATCATCTCTTCATCCTATATCCCTCATCATCTCTATAAACAAATCTCTATAAACAAATCCATAAAACATCATATTTTATTACTGGTGTCAGCAGGAAATTCATAAAGAATTGCCAGAAGTAACAACATATATTCTTGTAACCCTTGATCAAATAAATCAACTTCATAGTGTTTTCATTAACAATTTCATACTTAGTAACAACAACCATAACGATTTGGAAGGGACGGTGGAAATCTTCCAGTCCAAACCCCTGTTCCGGCAGGAAACGCTATACCATTTCAGATAAATGGTTGTCCAATCTTTTCTTAAAAATATCCAGTGTTGGAGTGCCTACGGCTGGAGGCCAGTTGTTCCACTTATTAATTATTCTCATTGTCTTCTTTAGTTTTAGGTTGCTTCTTTCCTTGATTAGTTTCCATCCATTCTTGTCTTGCCTTCAGGTGCTTTGAAGAATAAATTAACCCACTCTTCCTTGTGGGAGTCCCTTAGATATTTAATTTCATTTCTACTTTGTTCCTTCCTACAGAATTCTTCAAGGCTTTAACAAGCCTCCTTTGTAAATCTAATATGAAAAAGTTGACAAAGTTGTCACTCACAAAGTTTGTGTTTTGTATTTCCCTTTTAAATTTTAAAACCCCAGGCAATTTCTTTTGTAAAGCCAGTGAAACATCATTTTCTAAATTATTCTCTTTGCCTGATAGTTGTAAATTAAGTTTTGATACCACTTCTATCTTGTCAGATAAAATTTGTTGTACATTAGCTATTACTCTAATAACATCTATCCATAAAAGCAGATATCATGATTGATATTGTTGATACTATGGTTACCATATTCTGACTCCATTCTTCAAAAGTATCCTTTGTGTGTTCATTGATATAATGTTTTCCATCATTTTAGGTTAGCATTTTTTTTCTGTACCTAAAATCTTTAGTCCCTCCTAATGTTTCCAATTATTAAAATCATGAAATTATTAATCTTTGTTATGTCTTAAAAAAAAACCAAAACAAGATCTATTTTCCATCAGAAGCTATTTATAATAAATAACAAAATCTTATTGTAAATGTTTCAATATTTGAAATGAGCAACTTTAATATCCTTTAGTGGCCTATTGTGAGCAAGATGGCTATTCCCATCATCTAGCAGCGTTTAAACTTGTGGGACACCACTATCCTGCAGTCTTTTGTGAGGAACAGTTGTCCAGAATATATGTGGGCAATCTCCAATCCTTTCCTTTTCCAGAAGTTCCAAAGAACCAGTCAACTCACCAGCTCTTCGTTCTTTGCCATAGGCATTGGTTCCATTTTTCAGAGATGTCTTCAGTCTGCCATTCCTCCTCTGGAAGTCCTGGCATGTTCATGCTTTTTGGCAATTATAAAAAAGTGCTTTGTCATTTCTTTTATTTTTGTTTATTTAGACAGACAGGCTTTAATTTCCTGATGTTCTTCCAAGTTGTAACCAGAGCTGACCCTGTTGTTTCTCTACCTCTTCTGCTTGAAAAAAATGAACATGGAAGAGAAAGAAAGAAATAAGAAAGACTGAAATAGGATATAAAGTGCTGTTGTTGGATGAGATCCAGAATAGTTTTCAGGTGGTTGATTGTAAGATGAATCAATAAATATGATCACAAAGTGAAAGTTCTGTCTGAGCCGGGTCAAGTAACACCTTTTAAATTGCCTGGAATTGAGCTGCTTGAATTGCTGGAGGATACATTGTATCCCTAAGAAGAGCGAAAAGCGGCGGAGAAGCTGTTAAAGGGAATTTTTTTTTTTTTTTTTACTCTCCCACCCCACGGAAAAAGCAGAAATATTTGGATATATTAGACATTGAAAGTGGATTGCTTTGAAAGCTGAAGCTAAGAGACAAAGGGATTTTTGGACATTGAAAAATTTAAGAAATTGGAAAATCTCTGCTGGAGGTATGGTTTTTTGATTATTTAAAATTGTCATTGCAAGTGGGAAGGGAGAAAAAAAATTGGAGCAGAAGCTGAAAAAGGAGGAGATTGTCTAGAACGTCTTTGTGGATCCCAAAAGAAGATATATCGTAATAGGACCTCTTTGATTAAAAATTAATTCAGAAAGAGAAAGAGAAGAAGGAAGAAAAGTATTAACTTTTGGAACTTTTTTTTTAATTGCTTTTGATTGTCTTTGATTAAAAATACTTGTGGTTGTTTTGGAAAAAGTTTCCCTTTTTATAATGGCATCGTCTGTGGATGAACTAGAGATTGAATATCAAAAATATAAAAAAGAAGATACTTTGGGCGCTTTGTTTCAATTCTTAGAAATGGCGTTATGTTCTTTTGAAAAGTTGATTACGCAGCAGAAGGACTGGGACAAGGAAGAAGAGGAAGAAGAAGCCATCTTTGATGAACAATGGGTCCCTTCCGGAGAGGAGGAGAAAAAGGATAAGAAAAAGGGGATTTTAAGAATTATAAAAACAACCAAAAGAGAGAAAAATGAGCGAAAAGATGGAGGCAAGGTTAGAAAGCAAAGGAAAAGGAGCAAGAAAAGCGAAGAGAAAAAGCAAAGGGGTAGAAAGGGCAAGGAGAAGAATAAGCAAGAGAGAAAGGGGGGGAGGAGAAGCCTTAATGGGGGGAAGCAAGACTTAAAGAAAAAAAGTTTATTTAGAGACAATGGGTGAATTTAATTTAGATTAAAAGAGGGATTCTGGAGGGTATATAAGAGTGTGTTTTTATATGTATATTTAGAATATAAAATTTATTATGTAATTTTAGAATCTTTTAAACAGAATCCCAAGAAAGATTGCTATATGTAGTATTTCTAAGTTAGGGTAATGAATTATAGATGTTACTCCAATTGGTGTACAGGAGAAGTATAGTAAAAGAAAAAAAAGATGAATGGATAATTGGAAATAGAACAGACAAAGAATGTTGTTGAAAATGGTGATAAGATATGGAAGGATATATATGTTTTTTGTTTTTTTTTTGGATTTTGTATATTGATAAAAGGCAATAAAATTTTAATTAATAAATAATTTGGATGGAAAAGAGAAGTAGGGACAAGATATGAAGTTAATATTATATGAAATGTTGATATTATAATCTGGAAATGTTATGCCTTATTGGTCTTTTTTTATTATTTTTTCTTAGAAAAGAATTTATAAGCTGCTATGCCTTGATTCTTTGTGCATTGTTTTTATAAAACTGATAAAAATGGTTTTTATATATATATATATAAAAGAAAATGGTAATAAGATATGGAAGGAGATATGGGTTGAATATGATGTTTGAATTTGTGTCTGTGTAAAGAGTTTTAACCCGGGAACAGACAACCTTCAGAAAAGATCTTTTAGTTTTGTTTATGTTTTGTGTTTGTATGTTTGTGTATTGTGGTTATGGTAAAACTAACAAAATTTGTTTTTTATAAAAAAAAAAAGGAAAAAAGAATCAATAAAACCTTGGAGGAATGTTAGACGAGAATAATTTAAACAAGCCAGAAAGAAAAGAATATGATGACTATAAAATGTTTATCCATTTTATAGTCATCATATTCTTTTCTTTCTGGCTTGTTTTATGGAAGAGAAATGAAATTGAATAGGAGTAAAGAGAAATAATGAGAAATTTGCTGAAAGATATTTGTGTGTCCATATGGAGATGGGATAAATTGGAATTATGCTGTATAAAAATAATGTTTTGTTTGACTTGTAAGGATTTACAATGTTAAGAGGTTTTATGTGTTTATGTATTTAATGGTTAATGATGTGTTGTTTTATCTTTAAAATTAATGAAAATTTGTTTCAAAAAAAAAAAAAATATGATCACAAAGTGCAAGACAATTGTGTTTGACAGAGAAAATGATTACTCATGCATGATGAAAATACTATTGGATTTGGAAGGACTAGCAAAAGTAACTTTTCCATCTAAGAGCTTGATTACTGCAATTTGCTTTACAAGAGACTACTGATGAAAATAATTCAGAAGCTTAACCTACTAAAAAAATGGAGCTACTTGCTCGATAACATTTAGTTCAGAAAAATTAAACTAATCTATAGGACCTGCACTGGCTACCAGTAGGTAGCTGATTCCAAATCAAAGTATTTATAAAACCTCTGATTCTTTCTTTTCTATTTCTTTCCATAATGGCCTGGCTGCCATTACTATTGTGCTAGTAGTACCTCTTGCTGAGTCCTGTTTCCTTATTTTTTTTAAAAAAAGCAAAAACTTCACTAAACTTTCTAACTAAGGTTTTCACTTTTATCTTGCTGGAATTCACCTGAAAATTCTCTTTGCTAATTCCCAAATGGGAAAAAATCAGCACATTTAAACTCAGAATAGCCAGAAATTGCAAAACTACAATGAGCTGGAGATGGTTGAATTAATTTTGTTTCTGGCCAATAATACAAAGTGCATTCTTAATAACTATTTTGTTCCTTTAAATTAATATATCTGATATCAAACTTATGCCAACAAACTGATCTTGTTCTTTCTTCTCCCCTAAAATAAGATACTTCTTAAGAAGATCTCTTAAGAGGCAGACAGTACAGGAGTCTCATTATTCCTCCCTTAACACTGCAGTGCCTCAAATTCTTGGTATTTTCTGAGTTTGTTTATTTACCTGAATATATTTTGTTACTAGGCTAGGGAACATCAATATATGGGAGAATGGGTTTCGCTGATCATAGTAACTTGCCCAGTCTGCTTTAATTGGAGCTATATTTTCTTTTTCAATATTCCTTGATTAGAGTGTGGTTTCTTCCCTAATTTTTCCAGCTTTCAGCTTATCTGGGTGTTGGTTGCAAGGGATGATATGCTCTGGGCTTTTTGCTTCCTTCTTTGACTTCTGGCTATATGTTAAATAAAGACAAGCTCCATCCTAATACCATTTAAAAGATGTAACCCAAAGTCCAGTAAACAGCATGGTACCTCCAGCGACTAACCCAACATAAGCAGGAAAAAAAAATCAGATAAACAATCAAGCTCTTTCTAATCTATACATTTCAACATCCATTGCTAATAACAAATAGACAGAAAATATTCTTTGGAGACCTAGTTTGGTCTAGTGATTAAGGCAGCAGGCAATCAATTCAAAGTGTTCCTACTGATGGCCAAGGATCCTGCCAACACCCATCTTCGTTCTGGAGCTTTGTTTCCTCTGCTTCTTCAACAGTGGAACATAGTGTTAATGCCCTCATAAACTTTTATTTTACATACCAACGATAGACAGGAATCAACACTACTTTCTTGTTGATTCTGTACAAGATTGGTTTCCCATTTAGGAATTTGGAAATGATGTATTTAATTCATCAGTTAAAAAATGGCAAGCAAAGTCCTTGGATATATTGTATTAGTGCATGAAACTCCACCAGAATTACAGTAAATGATGAACTTCTGTTTTGACCCCTTTATTTACCCATACTGAAACCTCCCTCAATCCTCCAAATATTGGAGTAACAAACTCAATAATAATTAAAATATGTAAGAAAGGGGATAAGATCAACTCAGGTAACTATTATTTCATCATCTTGCTCAGGTTAATAATTTATATGTGGTTTATCTCTTTAAAGCTTGATAACTAGATGATCCAAGTGAAAATTCTAACCAATGGAACAAGCAGACTTCCAATCAGGCTTTTTGACAGTGAATCAATGCATTACTTGCAGCATCTATCAACCAAATATGCTGTGAGATTCTTACTATGCTGCATTTATAGATTTTAAGATGTTTGCTCCAATTAAATAATTTAAGGCAAAGTTTTATCTTATACTGTGCACAATGTAATGTATACAAGAATGTTCCTGCACAAAAATCAATAGAATCTAAATTACTGAGATCTACAATCTGAATCTCATACTTCAATGCTCTCTTTCAAATAGAACTGGCACTATCTTTATCAAAGCCCACTGAAGAATATGTCAATTAAAATAATGGTTCCAGCAAATTTTGGGAGCACAGTCTGGCGCACAGGTCATGCTCCTGGACATACACACTTTTACATAGAAATACCAAAGTTCATCTAATCAGGCTTACTGCAGATTTATTGTTTATTTATTTATTTATTTGCTTACATGTGTATTCTATACATGCCAGACCTGGAAAGGGCTTGGGATAAAGTTAAAACCAAGAATTCAAGATCTTGACTTCCTAGGTGTCAGAGCTTCTATGTCACACGCCACTGCTATTTCAATTTCATCACTTCCAAACATATATTCCAAACTTCTGTCACAGGGCACACAGTTTTATAAAGTCATCAGTTTAGTAAAGATTCCAGGAAATTAGCTGTATTTTGTGTCATAGCTATTGGCATCTTAATTGGAGTTTACATACTCATTGAAATTTATATGCTATACAATTTTGTAATTTATAATAATGTTCCTCTTTTTTTTCTTTTTTTACGAACATTAATGAGTATTTTTATTTTGTACTGTATAGCCATCTGGACATTTTATCCTGATATATTATTTTAAGTTTGAGTGGCATGGTGTCCTAGTGGTGAAGATGCTTACCTCCCATTTGGAAGGCTGAGAGTTCAATCCTAGATATTGGCAGATGTTTCCCTTCTAGATTACAAAAAAATCTCCTGCAAACTCTGTGTGGTGTCAGGAAGGGCATCTGGCCAGTAAAAACTCAGCTCCATCCAGTTGCCCTGACTCTACTCTGAATTAAGGGATTACAGGATCATAAAAAGTAGATGTTGTTTTAAGTTACCGTAATAAATCATATCCATCCAATCTAATCCTGGTATATTATTATTTCTATAGTCCTGAAATATTTCTACAATATTTCAGGCCTAGAAGACTTCCATGTTTTGAAATAATTTGCACCATGAGGTTAAGAATAGTCCTTTTCTCACCAACATTCAGGAAGGCTGTAAGGCAGTGCTTTTTCATGGAATTGTCACATTATTGTTCTAGAGAAACAAGAAGAGATAGACTCAAGAATGAACAGCTGCTGAATAAATATGTATTAAACAGAAATGGGAGTGACTAGTATAGAAGAAGTTACGGTGGTTTTGTTATATAACATAAATGAGAATCAAACCACAAAATAAATATTGACAGAATGAGTTGAAGGGAGATGATTTACAGAAGAAAAGGGAATAAAGAAGTGTGGTGCATCCTGTCAATTTAAACTAGTATTATCTATGCTTTCTTTTTCTCATTCAAGTGAAACCTCATGGACCTCTAGACAATGCTTGAAATTGTTTGTTTTTTGCCTTGTTTCAAAATACAAATCACCTGATACAAATAAAGTGAGAATTCTTAAGTGCATAAATAAATAAAAATACCCACTGGCATCTGTTCTCTATCTGTAAATAAATTTATTTAATTCACAATAAAATCTAGTATCTGACAGAAGCCCTTAAAACCCTATGTTGTTACCTGTTTATTCAAATACACATTCAAATCTATTTTGTGAAATTCATTTTCAGGTAACTATTGTAGGATTACAGCCTTAAAAGCCTATGAAGAAATGTAAACTCCCCACTGTCCAAACTCTGGCAAGGAAGATTTTTTTTTTAAAATAGTTTGTAAATGTAAAACAGGAACTACTAATTCTGTTATACTCTAGACTTTCATTCATTACTCCTGGTTCAAGTCAAAAGATAGAGTTGTCCAAAGAAACAAAGGAAGGTGCAAGAAGATATCTTATCCTTTGCAAACAAAGGAGATTTTTGTACTGGACAACAAGAAGTTATAAAACTGGATATAAAACTTCAACTTTCTTCAGCTGGGCTACCAAGCTACCTCCCTCAGGATGCCTCCTGGAGCTGTTGGAATTCTCCTTTCAGGATTCTTACCTCACCTGGTCATTTCATCATTTTCAAAGGATTGCAAGTATGAATTATATAGAAGTAACTTATCTGTAGCTATATTGGCTATGAAGTCTAGCAACTGAAGTCTGAAGAACCCCAGTCCGAACAACACTGCTGTGTAAAAATCTCACATTGCTTACTGCTATGTAGAAGTACCTTGATCTTGAACAGTATGAAAGAAAGAAGAAAACACAAATGTTTTCTTTTGCTTTCTTCCTTCTTAACTGTACTTGTGTAATGCAGGGCTTAACCTCACAGCATAAACCTCAACAAACCCTAACTGCCCTTTTAAAGGTGTTCTGCTAAATGGAATCCTTTTATAATTTTCACCTTTTCAAAATATTGATCCAAACTTCATTCCCACAGAGAATTAAATGGGAAGCAGCAAGAAAATAAGACCAACTGTGCATGGGGCCAGATGGCCTACTAGCTTGAATTTATCTAGTTATGTGTTCTTTCTTGCATTCTGTTCTTCTGTCGTGATGGGCTCTCTACACTGGCTGCTGTGAACCTTTTGCAATCAAATTCTGGCCTTAAAATGTTTTTTTTAAAAAAAAAACAACAACAACAACCCTCAAAGCATGAGTTTTGTTGTGAATCAATTAATGCTTAATAAAGATCATTAAGAGCTTGAAGTAAAGTGCAGGGTTCTGGCCCTGCACTTCTGATTGGCCGATAATAGCGACATCAGATTGGTCCGTTCAGGAGAATCTGATTGGCTATTAACGAGCCTCTCCCATTGGTTATGGAGCTAGCGCTCCCTGTGTTTTCATTGGTTAAATAAGTTAAGAGTTGCCTATATAAAGGGGCCCATTGTGGCCATTGAGCTGAGCTGTTTTCACATGTAAATAAAGAGTTAAAGTTCACTGTTTCACTGGCTCGTCTCCATCCTTGCACCCATGCTCAGAACATAACAAGTTTCTTCTTCCTCCCAACCACTATGGCAATAATCATATAGTGTCATCTCATTTTTATTTGCTACTAAGTTCCCAAAGGACTCACAAAGTTTGAAGTATTTTTTAAAAGACTTGGAAGGCCAAGCAGAAGAAGCTGAGGAGTCTTTTTATGAATCTAGGTGTTTTATGCTTCAGTAAATGAAAGTGCAAGTGCACAAGCTTCAGGATACTCCCTAACATAGAGGGTGAAAAAATTACCTACACTGAGATAACGTGGATATTCAAGGAATATTGAAATGGGAATGAAGGGAGAGAAATAATCTGATGTAAGCCTCGTTCTTCGGCAAGTAGTATGCACAAATTTAGGATTCTAGCTGCTAAAAAAATAAGCTACAAAAAATAATCTGGAAAGATGACCCGTCATTTGCAAGAACATAAAGGGGAAAAAGTCTAAATACACTGGACAATTGTTGGTATCTATTTCACATACTAAATACTGAACACTGCTTCCACTGTTCCCATTTGTGCACATGAGCTGGGGTATGATTGCTTCTTTGCACATTGGCAAAAAAAACAACAACATTCTTATTAGGACAAACAGGTGGTGATTCCAAGATACATGAAATTTAGAAGTGAGCTTTGTCCTTAACTAGAACTTGGAGAAAATACTTTGGTTGTGGCAATGGCCTTCAAACAGAAACCATGATTTACATTGAAGTAATTTTGTCAGTTGGGCACAGTAGTTAAGGATCAGGGTAGAAATTTGAAGAGCATGAGTCCTAGTTCTGCCTTTGGCAGAAAGCTAGCTGGGTGACCTTGGACCGGTCATACACTCTCAACTCTAGGAAGGAGGAAACGGCAAACCACTTATGAAAAACCTTGCCAAAACAACTGTAGGGACTTGTCCAGACAGTGTCTGAGAATTGGACATGATTGAATGGAAGAAAAAAAATTAGATGCCATTCCCATGCTATTGAAATTTCTCTGTGGACTCAACCATTTTAGTTTTGATATAATAGCATCTAACATATTTATAATTAATTGTTAATTTCCTAAATCTTTATAAAAACAATACTGCTCATTCTTTTTCTGTATTACTCAAAAGCTACTAAGAACCACTGCGGAAGCCAGAAATTTATAACATGATGACTGAGTGCAACATGTTATAGGAGGACCCTTCTCAGTTAATGATCATGGGACTATTAAATTAAAAGTTTAATTTTTTTTTAAAGTCCAAAAACATGAGATCACTAAACTTCCACAAAAATGTAATCCTAAAATTGAGATAATTAAATATCAACTAAAATGTTGATACCTGAAAATGTATGAATTTTGAGCCAAAGCAATAAAGATGAACTGTTGGAAAATCTGAAAGACCAGATTAGGAACTAGCCATCATGAAGAAAATCTATCTGCTCTCCCTCTCTCCTTCTCCCTTTCCCTCTCCCATTTGTGTCAGTGTTGACTCCTGCAACTGCCTCCCAGGTTCCTGCAGCTTCTATGGTAATAATTTTAGAAGTGATTTGCCATTGTTTCTTCTGAGAGTTGAGAATGATGGGCCCAAGCAATGAGTGGCTCAAGTTTTCTCAGCTGGTTTCATGCCTAAAATGGGACCAGAAGTTACAGTTTTCCAATTTCTGTTCTGGTGTCTTTAACTACTACACCAGGGGTGTCAAACTCTCACGTAGTGGCTCCGCTCCTGTCCAGTTTAGTAAAAGGGGGGGG
Source organism: Hydrophis major (assembly GCA_033807585.1). NCBI lineage: Eukaryota > Metazoa > Chordata > Lepidosauria > Squamata > Elapidae > Hydrophis > Hydrophis major. Next base: position 22,416,841 of record CM066330.1, read on the forward strand.
GAGTCCTAATAGATCATGTGACAACATGGCCCATGGCCCATGATGACACCACCCCTGTACTACACCAATCCTGGCTTTTCTTTCTTCTGGATATGCTGTTGGAACTCTTGATAAAAAAAGATTTTCACCGTGTCTGGTGAACATCATTCCTTCAGAAACATGTACTGCATGTCCATTTGAATTTGGGAGGCCAGATATTATTATAAATACGGTCAGGAATCAAAATAGTTGAGAGATCTTGCATGAAATGTAACTCAGAGATTTAATATTTGACACACGCATAGCTTTAGAAACCTTCATTACTGGAAAAAGCTATGTGTGAGAAAAAGAGATGTTTCTTGACTTTAAGACAATCAACACTGACAATTTGTTTTGGTTCCATTCAATGGCTTTGTCTTTAAAAGCAAAAAAAAAAAAGCATGATACTTTTACTCGTAGCTGCAATCATTAAGCTTCACTGCAGTAGCCCTTATAATAACTACAATCATCTTTATAAAATGAATCTGTAGAATGATTCCAATTAGAGGGCGTATTCAGCAGGTTCTGACCAGTTCTGTAGCGGAAATTTTGAGTAGTTCAGAGAACCGGCAAATGCTATCTCTGACTGGAGATTTTACAGTATCCTTGCCCTGCCACGCCCACCAAGCCACACCCACAGAACCGGTAGTAAAAAAATTTGAATCCCACTACTGATTCCAATCATCTGTATTGAATTTATGCCAATGAGTCTAAAATAGAGCTTTGGGAGAGATTATATTGCAGTGCTATTGTATCCTTCAACAATAATATAGGAGCAGGAACACCAAAAATGAAGCAATAATCTAGAAATGTGACATTGATGAAGAGTGACAAAGTGTTTATCTCTTGTCCTCTCTTCAAACTTTGTCTACGTATTATCAATAAATATCCCACAAAAATTTCATCAAGGCATGACTTCAGGACAATTGCTTGGAACCAAACACTTTACAGCTTTGCAATACCAAAGTATACAGCCACACCTTTATAAACAGCATAACTGTAGTTGTGAACAAACTGTGTTTCTCTTGTCAGATGGGTATAGTTCTAAAGAACATGCTTGGTATGACAGGATTCACTGATTAAATTGAGATGAGCGGAAAACTACTTAAATTGTTCACAGGCAGAGGTGGTATTCAGCAGGTTCTGACCAGTTCTGGAGAACTGGTAGCAGAAATTTTGAGTAGTTTGGAGAACCGGCAAATACCACCTCTGATTGGCCACATCCCATCTATTCTCCCAAGTCCCAGCTGATGGGCTGGGTCTTCTTTTGTTGCCCTGAATAGGAGAACAGAACTGGAAAGCAGGTTAGTGGGTGGGGAGGAAATGGGATTTTGTGGTATCCTTCCCCTGCCATGCCCACCAAGCCACGCCCACCCAGCCACACCATGCCCACCAAACAGGGGTGGGATTCAAATTTCTTAACAACTGTTTCTCTGTGTGTGGCCTAATTTGTGGGTGTGGCTTGATGGTCATGTGACTGACTGGGCATAGCTAGGTGTTCATGTGACTGGCAAACCAAATAAAGGTGGTCCTTGCTTAATGGCCAGTTGCTTAGCAAGTGTTCTAATTTACAACTGACCTCTCCAGAGCTACTTGACCTTTTTTTGGTGTTTTGACAGCCTTACACACACACACACACACACACACACACACTTATGACCAGTTACAATATCCCACACAGTCTTGTGACTGAGGTTTTCTATGTTTTTTTGCTAGTTTCCAACAATTCCTTCTGGTTTCTGGTTAAAAATGCTCATTGGGGAAAATGGACTTGTTTAACAACCAGTGTTTGCTTAATGACCACAAGGTTCACTTAATAACCATGTGTTTGCCTAACCCAGGGGTGTGTAACCTTACACACTCAAAGAGCCATCTTTCTATTTTCTTTTAAACAGGTATCTCTGCCTCTTTCTTTCTTTCTTTCTTTCTTTCTTTCTTTCTTTCTTTCTTTCTTTCTTTCTTTCTTTCTTTCTTTCTCCCTCTTTCTCATCTCTCTCTCTCATCTCTTTCTCTTTCTTCCTCATCTCTCTTTCTCTTTCTCCCTCTCTCTTTTTCTCATTTTTCTTTCTCTCATCTACAACTGTTTCGATTGGAAGCTGTTTTTTATAAACCTATTTATTTGTAGTTTTTTCCACACACATTTGTGTTTATGTATCCAATGTTTTTTCTTCCTTTCCGCTATGTATTCAAAATGGGCAATTATTTGTGTGTGTGTGTGTAGCATGTATATATGTGTGTTACCTATGTGTATGTGTATGTATATGTATATATGTATATATATATATATATATATATATATATATATATATATATATATATATAATTTTTAATGTGTGCCAGTGTACTTACAGTAAAAAAAATGACAATAAAAGTTATCTTATCCTATCTTCCTTCTTTCCTTCCCAACCTCATTCCTCCCCACACCCTATTTTGTGTTGGCTTCCAGCCAAGTACTTACCAGGTCTGATCTTGTTTAGCTTTCTAAAATCAGCCTACTGAAATAAATTCCAAACTAAACTGCCCAATAATTTACCTACAATCACTATCTTGCATCTGATTTCAATGTAAACAGCCAATCTGCAGTATTACTAAATTTTGCTAAGCATCTGCTTCATGTTATTCTCTTCCTTGATAATCTAGTCTAAACTTGGCAACTTTAAGACTTGTGGACTTCAACTCCCACAATTCTCCAGCCAGCAAGTTTGGGGACCCCTGATCTAATCTTAGCTGGACAAAACAATCTGGAGTCACTGGGAAGAGCAGCTCAGCACAGAGAAAAGTTGTGCATCTCCTCTCCCCATATTGCTTTCTCTATGAGCAGCCTTGTCCCCTCCTCCTCATATAGTGAAGGTGCTACTCGTGGCGAGAGGAATATGGAGAGACACTTGATTTTTTTTCCATACCAAGAGGGCTGCTCTCTCTCTCTCTCTCTCTCTCTCTCTCTGTCACCTACACTCTTGGCACAGAAAACAGTCAGTGGGAGCAGCAGTTGAGGTGATCGGTCAACCGTACCGAAGCTCACGCTTACCATACCTGCAGGGGGTGGGGGATGAAGCAGCAGCGACATGGCTATGGTGATTCTGGTGGCATCAGTGCTTCTGGGACCAGTCCGTGTCCGTCCTGTCCCGCCATCCATGTGGCTGCACACATAGTGCATTGGGGCTTCCAGGCTCTGCTCCCTGCAGCACCATCAGCTGTCCTGGACTCAAACAAGGGGTGCCTTGCTGACACAAACCTCTCCACGTGTTCTTTCCTGCTGCTGTTTTTTGGAGAACAAACATTTCGCAGCACAGCAGAAAGCCTCTGAATCCACCGCATCTGAAACAGCTCCCGGGCAGGCAGAGAGAAGTGAGATTCAACCTGGCTTGCTTCTCTGCTTGCCCAACAGCTGTTTCTAATGGGAGGGGTGATTTGGAAGCTTTCTGTTATACTGGGAAACTCTTGCCTCCCATCAACAGCAGCAGGAAGGACCACATGGGGGCTCAAGCCAGGTTAGCGGCTGCTTCTATTCTATCAACTGCTGCTGTTTTGGGGAGAACAAAAGTTTCCCAAAACAGCGGAAAGCTTCTGAATCCCCCCCCCCATCAGAAACGGCTCCCGGGCAAGCAGAAAGAAGTAGGATTCAACCTGGATTGCTTGCCAGGCAGCCATTTCTAATGGGAGAAGAAGGACTTGGAAGCTTTCTGCTGTGTAGCAGCAAGTGAGAAAACAGCCACTGACCTGGCCAGATCCTATACAAGCTTCTCCACTTGTTCCTTGGTGGAAGGCAAGTTGGGGGGAGAAGGTGACCGCAGTGGTAGCAAAAGGCAAGTGGAGGAAAGGCGACTGGGGCTTGCAGAGCCTCACTCACCAGATCAGTAAAGGCAGGGCCGCAACAAAAAGCAAGCAGCAATGGCTGGCCTGGTGGGCGTGCAAGAGCAGGCTGCAAGCAGCAGTGTTGCGTATGCATGCAATGTCATGCATGCATGATAAGGATTGATGGGCAGGCAGCAGAGAAGTGGGCAGAAAGGGGTGGGGCCAGCCAGAAGTCTGATTTACTGGTTCTCCAAACTACCGGGAATGGTAACAACTAGGTCTATAGAACCGGACCAAACTGGTCGAAACCAACCCCTGCCACCAAGCACAGAACTGGTAGTATTTTTTTTTAAATCCCACCACTGTTCATTGGTGATCGGATTATTAACAGCTTCAGGAGGAAAGTGAGTAATGGGTTTTCATCACCTTTATTTAGAGCAAGAGAACATAGTTTTATTTTTTCTTGTTTTTATAAAGGACAACATTGTGGTGGCCAAAGGTTCCCCCTCTATATATGTGCTGTATTCACTAACAAACCTGTGAGACATCCCATCCCACCTCAATATAGGAACTGCTTAAAGTGTCCTGGCAAGAAAACATTATTGACCATGAGTGAAAGATGGGGAGAAGACATAGCTAGGATCTTATGGGTCCAGTAAACCAAATTATTTCTATTCCCTGACCATATCTCAAAGATAGTATGGCTAACATATGAACCTAATAGAAAGAGATAAGTAATAATAATTTTCTATTGGATGGTTTATCCAAAATATTCTACTGCTATGATGTAATTGTCAATTTTTCCTTTTTCTTATGTTGGCAATGTAACAAGCCCAAGGTATATAAGCTCTAGTTCTGCTTCTACTCAGGGTGGTTCAGCTTGCTGAGAACCCGATATATATACCATTCATTAATTTCATGCAAATACATTTCTATCTTCAAAATGGTTGCTCTAGGTCAGGGGGTGTACGTTCCATTGAGGGCCACATCAGGGTTGTGTTTGATCTTGGGGGCTGCAGTGGGCATGGCCAGCTTCATGTTACTTTGTCAGGAGCATCTGTGGTGGCCCAAGTGCTCTGCCAGCAAAAATGGGCTACTGACTCTGTTTTCAGCCATGATGGCCTCCTTTCGCCTTCTGCCAATAAAAACAGAGCTTGGAGGTGCCCCCCAGAGCTCCATTTTCACTGGCAGAGGATAGCAGGAGGCTATTGCATCTGAAAATGGAGCTTGGGAGGGCCGTATGAGGCCCTCCCAAAATCCATTTTTGCTGGCAGAGGCCAGATCTAAGCATCCGATGGGCCGGATCCAGCCCCTGAGCCTTGAGATTGACACCCCTCTAGGTGAGGCAGATTTTGACTAAATCTAGATTATCCATTGTTTCTTGTCTTGCCTTCTGGTGGTTTGGAAAATAAGAAGGGGTCAACTATTTTCTAAAGCACCAGACAGTGAAACAAGAAATTATGAGTGGAAACTAATCAAAGAGAGAAGCAACCAAGAACTAAGGATAACTTTCCTAACAGTGAGCACAATTAACCAGTGAAACTTCTTATCTTCAGAGGTTTATGTGTTCCATCACTGGAAGTTGTTTTTAAGAACAATTTGGAAGCTATTTGTCTGGAATGAAATAAAGTCTCCTGTTCGAGTGGGTAGTTAAACTAGAGGACCTCCAAGGCAGTGGTGGAATTCAAAAATTTTCACTACCAGTTCTGTGGGTGTAACTTGATAGGTGTGGTGTGGCTTAATGGGTGTGGTATGGCTTGGTGGGCGTGGTGGGCATGGTAGGGAAAGGATACTGTAAAATCTCCATTTCTACCCCACCCCACTAATCTGCTTTCCAGCTCTGTTCTCCTGTGCGGGGCAACAAAAGAAGACCCAGCCGATCAGCTGGGACTCAGGAGGCAGACAATAGATGGAGAGCGGCCAGTTAGAAGTGGTATTCTGAACTACTCAAAATTTCTGCTATCCGTTCTCCAGAACTGGTCAGAACCTGCTGAATATCACCTCTGCTTCAAGGTCTCTTCCAACTCTGTTATTCTTTAAAAGGCAAAGGAGTCAAAAGGATTCTGCTGTTTTCCCTACTCCATGATTCCTTCTCTCTAATTACTGCTGCTACTATTACAGTTAATAATAAACATTTCTACCATTATTGATGGTAGAGATCTTAACCTTGTATTTAACACAATCCTTTTCCCCAAAGCCTATTCTTTAAAGTCAAAATAATCTATTATCAGTATTTACAGCCAATATGAAACATACCTCTGGCCTAAAAGTGAAATTATTTGGGATTTTTTTCTTTCAGATTAACACAGTGAATATATTAGAGTATGCTCAAAGAGGAAAAAGAAAACCTGAGGAATATTCAAGGGTTCTTTAAAGTAAAATCAAATTATCTCCTTTTTTTTCCTGCCCTGACACAGAGAATTTTATCAACCATCTTAAACTCACTTATTTTCATGACAGTAACTGGAAGCCTGGACAGAGTACAAATAAGGAATAGGCATTTTATCTGATATCTGAAAACAAAGGATCTACAACAGCCATAGGGAGAAAAAGATAGATCGGATGGTCACTTGTTCCACCTCTTGGGGATATATATTGGAGCAGAAGTACCACTTTCGGTTCTTTAAACCTAAGTGACATGAGTGTGTATTCTCCAGGCAGTCAGCTTGTAAACAATCCATGACAAACAATAGTACTATGAGACAATGGAAATGACACAGTCCATAAAACAAAGGGTACATTTGCCTTAGATGTACCATAGCTACACGGAAAGTTAGGCAGTCTATGCATTTTTTAAAGGAAAAAGCATTTTCCTATTCCAGGAAAAGTTCCATCTTGTCTGGATGCTCCTCTATCAAAGGCAAAACCGGGAACTCTCTTTTCCTACACAGGAGAGAGAGGAAGAAAACAACAGACCAAGCCTGGCAGTATCTTTCCACTGAGCAAAAAACAAATTCTGCTGTATAAATGCGCTACCAGATGCAACTTAAATAAGTCACCCATTCTGGATAGAATAGCCAAAACAAGTTGAGATTATAAACTAAGAAAGCTCAGTTAACATGAGCATCTGAGGTTGTTTGATGTGATAAGAAAGTATAATGCAGAAAATCAGCATCTACCCCTCCTCCTAGAAGAATGAATATTTTGAGGAATATTTAAAAGGCAGAATACTATATTTCCCTAAATCAGGGGTGTCCAACCTTGGCAACTTTAAGACTTGTGGACTTCAACTCCCAGAATTCCTCAGCCACCCCTGCCCTAAATGATAAATGTTTTTAGAGGCAGAAAGCAGCCCCCACCTTTTCTTAATAGCCCATATCGATGTCAGCACTTAAGAGATAAAGAGCTTATTGAAAGAAAACAAGTTTCAATTCATAAGCAAATGCCCCCGCCCAAGAGCCAAAACAGAACCAATTAAGCCATAATAGGAATTGCATTAACCTCAGAGAAGTCCATACTTCAACCAAACCTGGGAGTTCAAAAACCTAGTATTTGCATTTCCTCTTTGTCCTATAGAGCCAGCTATGATCCCTAAATAACCCCTACATAGGAATCTGACAACTGCCAAAAGAAGAAAGGAAGCTCAAGTGTAAAGTCTAGAGAAGATATACAAAACCCTTACACTCTCAACTCCGTTTTGTCAGCTGCACTAGAACTAGGTGCTTGGTGATCCTGTTCATCATTAAGACTTCTTTCCAATCAACCTCCGTTTTTCTAGTGTCTTTCTCCCAGGTTGGACCTAAACTACATGGATATTTCTCTCCACAATAAGATTATTTCTCCATTTTAAATTAAATCAGCAATGAACAGGAAGAAGATATTTTGAAGCTGGCCTCTAACTGTACAATGCAGCGCTTTCAGTTTTGAAAAGAAAGAAAGAAAGAAAGAAAGAAAGAAAGAAAGAAAGAAAGAAAGAAAGAAAGAAAGAAAGAAAGAAAGAAAGAAAGAAAGAGTAAAGTTTGATCTAGTGGTTAAAGCACCAGGCTAGCTTCAGTTCTAGTTCCACCTTATACATGGGAACCAGCTGGGTGCCCTTGGACCAGTCAGTTTTCTTCAGTCCAACAGAATTGTTACTGTAGAGGAAAATCGAGGGGGAAGGAGGAGGAAGAAGGAAAATAGGGGATCAATTCTTTCTTTTTTCTTTGCAATTTTCCAAGTAAAATGGTGTTTCCAGATGCTAGGCATTCCCAAAACTGATACTTTTATTAACCTTTTTTGGGAGGGAATGGGATGAAGCATAACAATGAGGATAAGACATTTTCAGCAAGTACTTCACCACAAATAATCCTATTCTATTTTGTTCAGGAATCAGAGTGACAAAAGATACAAACAGAGGAATAACACTGATCAAGAATTAAAATGAAAACCTGTAAAGAAAGATTGAACTGGATATGTTTAGCTCTGAAAAACAAACAAACAGTTAATTGATTAAATATCTAAAACTCCATCTCACAGAAGAATGCCAAGACCTATTATCTCTTATTCCAGAGTTCTAGGCCTAGAATACTGAAACTAAGTTATAGGAACTCTAGCTGAAAGTTATAAAACTTTCTTGAAAGTAAGTTGTAGTTGACAGTAGAACCAAGGTCTCGGAGATGCATTTATTGGTATGTTCAAGCAGTGGATAGGTAGCTGCTATCTGAAATTGTTTATCCAGAAGAATGGCCTGTTCCAAGTCTTTTTTTCTATGAAGTGGAAACAAAACAGAGAAAAGCATTACTTCTTAAATAATGAATAGTTTTGGATTCAATAATGAGACTGCAGCTGTAGGACTGGAAAAGTACGAAAAGTCAGAGCCAAAAGGAACTCTAGTCAGGTTTTCAGCTGATGACAAATCCCATTTTAGTAAGTTTAGTAAGTTTGGTAATCTTATTACCCAAAACATTAGTTCTGTAATGAAAGTAACATTTATCCAGACTATTCATGCTAAAATACATACATACTGATTTTCAATGGTAATTCATATATTTATTGTCCTATTTTTAGTAATGAACAACAATAACAATGATGCCAGAGAGAAAGACAGGCAGGTAATCCTGGTTTAATGACCAGAGTTGGAACAAGTAATTTGGGCATTACGCAAAGCAATTGTTTAGGAAGCATCATGATTTTATGATCTTACTTCAGCTTTACTTTGTTTTACAGGTCTGTAAAAATTGTAAATGCAAAAATTGAACATAATGTTACTTTTTCATCACTATTGTTAATGGTCACTAAATTAAATAGTTGCTAAAGAAGCACTACCTGTGTTATATCTGTGCAGTCAAGTGAAACATGAATACTTTTGTACTGTTCTATCCAGATAAGCATCATATTAAATATCCTCCTAAAATTATGAATCAGATTTAAAAATGTAAAAACTATGTTCCTAATTTATGGGAAGAAATATGTTTTCTTTATTTATTTGTAAAATTTATTAGCCACCCATTAAATGTTAAAAGATGTATGATGATGGTGCTAGAGCATATCTGGGTTGTACAACTTAGAGTTATAAGAAAGTTTTTTTAATTCCTACATCTCATTTTTTTTAACTTTCATACCATTGGCTTGAAATGTCTATGGAGATTCTCAGTCGTCCAGTGATCATAGTTACCCTAAAGCAGAGGTGGTATTCAGCAGGTTCTGACCAGTTCTGGAGAATCGGTAGAGGAAATTTTGAGTACTTCGGAGAACCTCTGACTGGATATTTTATAGTATCCTTCCCCTGCCACACCCATCAAGCCACGCCCACAGAACCAGTAGTAAAAAAAATTGAATCCCACCACTGCCCTAAAAGTGCCTTTTCAAAAGGCAACTGGACTTTGTTTTTCCTTGAAGATGTTTTGTTTCTCATCCAAGAAGCTCCTTCAGTTCTGAACTGAAGAAGATTCTAGGATGAGAAGTGAAACATCTTCAAGGAAAAACAAAGGAAGTTCAGTTGTCTTTTTAAAAAGCAGCTTTAGCTTGAAATACTTTGTGATATATGCCTGAGCCTAGAGAGCTTTTTATTTAATGAAGTTCATAATCTAATGCTAGATATCAGATGGCTGATAATGGTGCTTCAAAACACTTAAAACTGTATGATCAGTGGTTCAGTTTCTTACTTTCTTAGTAATTTTCTTATTCTTACAAAAAGAAATTTGGTAATTGCTACTTTGTATCATATTAAACTGATATTGGAAGCAGTTGGGAAGAAAAATGGTTTTAGAATTAATGAACAGATTGGATATTCTTATAAAAATCATAAAGTCTATTATCTTATCTCAGATTTTGGTACATTTTTGTCTTCTTGGTTTGTTCTAAGTAAACCACATTCAGTTGTTATGTATTTTTCTTTTGTTCACCAGATTCTTCTTTCTTCCCGCAATTGGTTGTACTTTCTTCCTTGGTTTTGTGATGACTCCAAATGTTGAAGTTTGATGTCACTCAGAATGTGTGTAAGTGAAGTGTAGAAGATGGATAGGTTGAAGGACAGGGTCAAATGCATCATCAGTTTTGGGTCTCTACACCCCCTTAAGAAATTTAAGTTTAGCTTTGACTCTTATCTGACACTAATTTGTTCAGATCTCATATATAGATAGTACGAAATAAACTTGTAGCACTTTTGAACTCTGTCCTGGTTTGGGACTTCTTGTACTTGCCTGGCTATCTGTTATCAAGTATGAATAAATATTTTTATATAGAACAAAGCTTTGGAAAGAGCTATTACTTTGTTTTGAAAACTCATAGGAAGACTAAGGGTCATTGAATTGAGGAGTTTAAAAAAAATCTTAAATGTTTTCACATAAGACACATGTTGATTAAGCCAGTAGTATGGGGTTTCAGAATTTTTTTTTTTAAACTGTAATAGAAGCTGTGTGTATTTTATGAAGTAATAAAAAAAGCAATTTTCCCATTTTATTCTTTTGTTGTTATTGTTCAAGCTTCCTAATGATTCTGATAAATTTGCTTCTATCTTCCAAAGTTAATTAATCCTTGTGCTTTCATTAGATCGTATTGACACTCAAAGAGAGCACAAATCATTAGATCAATTTAGTGATTTGGACTTTATTAACTGCAGCATAATCAAGGTTATAATTAGAATTCCTTTAAAAAAAAAAAAAAAAAGATAATAAGCACATTATTAGGTCTCTCTCCATTCAGAATGACCTGTTTTGAATTTCTTCTTGCAAACAGTGAAGATTAAATCTTGTGTAACAAACAGTTTTTATTTTTTCTCCCTTCCCATTCAAAGTCATTTTCTTACCCACATTCTACTTTGTACAGTGGAGATATTCATCCCTTTCTCATCAGAAATGTTAAACATTTCTTTCACTTCATTACGTACTAAATTGTTAAAAGAGGGCAGATTGCCTTCTCTTGCCATAGAGTCATTACATAATTATCAACATGGATTAAAATGCCATGTTATAAGCCCTTTTATACATTTAAATTATTGTTTATTTGTTTGTTTATTGCATTCTTTTTCCCTGAAGCTATTTCTTCAATGGCCTATACATAGTCTCCTTAAATTGTATGTTAGAGTCAAATAAGTCCAATTAAAGGAAAACCTACCTACCTCTCTCTCTCTCTCTCTCTCTCTCTCTCACACACACACACACACACACACACACCACACACACACACACATGCAAAGCCATATTTATCTGTGGTAGCCCAAAAATAAAATAAATACAGTAGCACTTTTTCAGACTAACATATTGTGTTAAAGGCCATAAACTTCTGTGATCTATACTTCCTCAGATGCATCATTTAGTCATTTCATTCAACTGATGAAGTAAACCACAAGTCACAAAACATTTAAAGCAATTTGTTACCCCAAATATGTCTTCTGATCTATTTTTGTTTGTTGCAAGAATCAAATGTTCCATCAAGGAAAAAACAGAAAAAACTGAAATTGATGGATAGACTTATACTAAGATTTCAGTGATAGCTTTTATGAACTGTGATATAGATGGCATTCCTACCCATTCCATATAGAGAATGGAATTGGATTTGTGGCTAACCATACTTCACTATCAATGAAACAAACCATTTTCCTCTGCATCTGAGCAAAAGTATTCTAGTTAAGGATAGCTCAATCTCCTTCCACTCGGTTGCCCTTTGCACATTTTAATATTGAATAAAACTCCAGCTGTCATAGAACAGTCATTCTATCATCTGAAAAATAAACAAACAGAACCCACTAATTTCTCTGTTTTCTGTTATAAACTACAAGAAGGTAAATTAGACCACACTATCTCTGAATTGACTGAAATGAATCAGAGTATGAAACTTCAGATCTGGAACCCTAATTAGACAGATAGTGCCATACATTAGTCATTCAGCATTGTAAGTAACCAGAATTATCCCTAAATTCTCTTAGAAAACAATAAACAAATCCTTGGTTGTGAGAAGCATTCTGGTATTTTTTTGTGCGTGTGTGTCACTGGTTTAATATTTGGACTAAAGCTCTATGTGACATCAATAATGTCAGTTTGAGGTGCCTGATAGAAACTGCTCATTGTAAGACATGACATAAAAAGAATTACAGATAGCAGTGAATGACTAGATATGTGTGTTGACTTACAAACAGACCTCAGGATTGAAATATTGTTTTATCTGAGCAGTTGCTAATTGGTTATTTGAAGCTTAGTCTAGATAACAAAAAAAATTTTGAAGATAGTCCCATCTATTTAAAAATAATAGCAACTCAGGTTTCAGCTACCTATAAAATAAGACTGGAAAAAGAAAATAGTTAACAGAAGGAAAATGATGGATATGCACTGAAGCAAACATGTGTTCCTTTGAATTGTACAAAAGAGGATAATTTTAATAATTGTTTTAAAGTTATGGGTCTTTTGAGATGAACAATTAAGATTGCTTTGAACTTGGTGAAGTATGTGCTAAAAATAACACTTCTCCAAGAACAGCACAGCAGAACTACCTGTTTAAATCTTAACTCAAATTAAAGTACAAACTAGAGGAAAATGATCAGCAGTATATATCTGACATTGACTCCTGTCTCTAATAGCTGTTTTCCCATCAAGATCTGCTACTATTCCTTCCTATGAAGAACAGAAGAAAGATTAGGAGATTCAGCATTTGAATACAAAAAAGAAGTTACATTCTCTAAAGGTAAAGATTCCCCTCGCATATACGTGCTTCCGGCTCTAGGGGGCAGTGCTCATCTCTGTTACAAAGCCAAAGAACCAGCACTGTCTGAAGACATCTCCATGATCATGTGGCCGCATGACTAAATGCCAAAGGTGCAAAGGAACACTGTTACCTTCCCACCAAAGTGCTCCCTATTTTTCTACTTGCATTTTTACATGCTTTCAAGCTGCTAGGTTGGCAGAAGCTGGGACAAGTAACGGGAACTCACTCCATTATGGTAGAGATTCAAACTGCTGAACTGAAACCTTCCTGATCAATAATCTCAGGATCTTAGCCACTGAGTCATTGTGTCCCTTTTTCTAGACCATTTTCTAGACCAAGCTCAATTCAACAACCCTAGGAAATTCTTGGAAGCTGATATTCAGCCATCAGTAGGCAGATGAAAATAAACTATATTTACACACCATTAAAAAGAAGCAATAAAAAAGGAAACAAAAAGACCACATTCTTTCCAGCAGATAAGTAGGGATTAACACCAACAAACAAGCAGAAAACAATACCTGAATCAATGAACTACCAAGGAGAAAACTACATACTGACATTAGCAGGGCAAGTTACTGTATATAAGTGGAAAGCAAACCCCACATTCACTGGCGCTGATGATATTACTGAGTTGAGTAATGAAATGTTTGCAAGTAAACAATCAAGTTCAATCAACAGAGCACAAGGACTCCACAGTTATGCTTCTTTCTCTTGAATTTCTTCATGCCTATATAGCACGATCTGCATGGGAAAAAGGTGAGATTTATCCTCTCTCCCTTCTCCCCACCCCAGGTATCTTTGGAGTTTCCTAAGCTAATTTGAATATAACTTCAGAGAGTTTTCTATTTTTTTTTATCAAAACATTTTTAAAAGCAATTCTTTAAAAGTACTACAAAAAATCCTCGACTTACAACCATAATTGACCCCAAAATTTCTCTTGCTAAGTGAGACATTTGTTAAGTGAATTTTGCCCCAGTTGCTAAGTGAATCATTGCACTTGTTAAGTTAATAACACAATTGTTAAGTGAATCTGGGTTCCCCTTTGGCTTTGCTTGTCAGAAGGTCACAAAAAGGGATGACCTGATCCTGGTTTTCCTCAATAGTCATAATTATGAATCTATTGCCAATCTTCTAAATTAGAACACATGACCATGGGGATACTGCAATGGTTGTAAGTGTAAACAATGATCATAAGTCACTTTTTTCAGTGCCATTCTAACTTCAGACTCTCACTAAACAAAATGTTGTAAGTTCAGGACCACCTGTATTAGTTACATTGTCTTCTCTTTGCATTTCTCAGCTTTTTCCAAAACTGAAACTTTGCAGATTCTGTCTGGGTACACCATGGCTGAGATTATGGTTGGTTGTCATAGTCATTCAGATATTCAGACTGGATTTGGAATTTTTGTCCACATTGTTATCATTTTATTTTATTTTTTAATTCATGAATGAATGAATGAATGAATGAATGAATGAATGAATTCATTCATTCATTCATTCATTCATTCATTCATTCATTCATTCATTCATTCATTCATAAAATTTATTGACCACTATCTTACCACAGGGTATTTCTAATACAATACAGAGCAAATGAAAAGAATCAAATATTTTCCTGGAATCAGTTGCTGCTAGGAGTAATATCGTAAGATATAATAAGTGTTCAGCAGGGTGGTAGCAACATTTACAATTGATATAGTCAAAATATTTATGGTTTTTTGGTTTAAAAAATTGTTTATCCACCTAATGAGCCTATAACTGTTGGGATGACTTTGCAAGATCTTTTCCATAATCAATACATTTCAATATTGGATCTCTGGTTGCTGTTGTTGTTCCAATTCCTTTTTTCTCAAGCCTACAGAAAAAATAATCTTTTATTGTTATATTGAAAGTGCTGTGTTGTTGATGGAAATTAGTTTGCATGAGAAAATCCTATGTCATCATCAGGCTTCTGTACTGTGTTTGTCTGTGAGTCAGACTTTCACAGCCATTTCAGTTTTAAATTTGGGGCTAGCCTACTGCTGTGCCAGAATGGTTTTTTTCTTCATCCTGATTGGTTGGGAGTCTTGGTCTGTGTTTATTGGTCTTGGAGTTTGCTATGTTCTGCTTGATTGGTGTTTCTAATATCTTCTATCTGTTTTGTGGCTTTTTTTTTTGTCTTGATTGGCTGGCAACATTGTGTTTCCTGTATTGGAGGCTTTTAGTGGGCTTAGGTCTGAGTAAATGGATGGCTATCATTTATTAAGAAGCTAGGTTTCATCTGGGTGCCTGATTGGAGTGTGTTTGAGCTGGAGGTATCAGGGGGGATCTGTTTGTGCCCAGGTGTTTGCCTGGCTTGTGGTGTGGAGATTTGTTTGTTTGTTTGTGAGTGCAGGCTTCCAGATAATTGACAGTCTGGTGGAGTCATCTCTTCTATTCATGCTTTCAGGTCTTTTTTTAATCTCTTTTCAAGGGAGGGAGGGAGGGAAGGAAGGAAGGAAGAAGGAAGGAAGGAAGGAAAGAAAGAAAGAAGGGATGGAGGGAGGGAGGAAGAAAGGAAGGAAAGAAGGAAGGAAAGAAAGAAAGAAGGAAGGAAGAAATACCTTTAAGAAAAAAGCATCAACATGGGCGCATTTATTCTCAGGTTTGGATTGGACCTTTCCTGTAAATGTTCTGAGTAAAGACATATATTTTCTGAACTACCAAAAGTGTTTGCCAAGTTCTTAATGCATCTGAGTCTTTTTGCTCTTGTAAACTGACCCAAAGCCAATTTGTCAATATGTGAATTCAGGATTTATGTGCCTCAGGATAATATCTGACCTGAGATAAAAATGTGGCATGTTGGCATGGATTTTTTAATTGCACTCAGGGGGATATTATCTTCGGGGTGGGAGGGAAATAAGAATTGCTTTATAGAGTTTGGGCTGCTCATTTTATGCTCAAAACTCTCAATTTTATGTGAGAACATTTACTTTTTCTGTATTTTATAGAAGAGTTATAGAAGAGTTAATCTAAGCTCTTATGCTGAAGAAATATATAAAAGGGCAACTCATTGATAAAGCTTGTCATACCAAGAATTGGGCAACCTGAGCCTTTGATAGTGTAAGACATTCTACTGTTTATTAAAATATTAAAGTTTGTGTTTCACTTCTAAATAAAGTGAATTTGCACCAAGACAAATTCCTTGTGTGTCCAATCACATTTGGCCAATAAGGAATTCTATTCTATTCTATTCTATTCTATTCTATTCTATTCTATTCTATTCTATTCTATTCTATTCTATTCTATTCCATTCCATTCCATTCCATTCTAAACTTAAAACATGTTTTCCAAATGCTTCACCTAATGCTATTCATCTGTCTGCATATATGTTGGTATGTATGCCTGAGTATATATATATATGTATTTTGCCATAGAAATACAAAACTACTAAACAAGACCCAAGGTGAAACTATGCAGAGGCCTCAGAGAGAGTTCAACACATAGTGGTGGGGTGTAAGATGCAGGCGTGAACAGCAAATACTGAAAGTAGTTAGCATTGGGTAGAGAAACATCTGCAATGTGTATGGTCTAGATTAGGGGTGTCAAACTCAATTTCATTGAGGGCTGCAGCAGGGCTGTGTTTGATTTTGGGGGGCTGGGTTGGGCATGAGGTTTGGGCCTGGCCAGATGATGTCACTCATGTTGGGAGCAACTGTGGATGCCTGAGTGCTCTACCAACAAAAACAGGCTCCATTTTTGGCTGTGACAACCTCCTGCAAACCTTTGCTAGTGAAAATGGAGCTCAGAGGGCTGCACACACTGGCAGAAGCCCCTCAGGCTGGTCCTTCAATATTTCCAGGGCAGCCACATGGGCCAGATCTAAGCACTCTGCAGGACGGATCCAGCCTCAGTTGCTCCCAAGCCATGATGGGGGATACCACAGAAAATCATAGAAAATAAAACAACTAAGATACAATAGTTTTTCCTGATCCAGACAGACAGGTAGGTACTAGCCAATCAACCAGACAACATGGTAGTAGACAAGGACCAGAAGACAGCTGTAGTGATAGACCTGGTGGTGCCAAGTGACAGCAAGATCAGGAAAAAGGAATATAAGAAGCTAGACAAATATAATGGTTTGCAGGCAGAACTTAAGAGTATGGAGAAACTAAAGGCCAATGATGTCCAAGTGGTGGTAGGAAAAGAGGTGGGCTACACTTACATTAACATCCAGTTTGCTGGTTGTGAGCACGCTCTCGCTTTGCTCACACAGGCCCCTTTGGGAGTGAAGCAGAACTAATCAACTCAGGCAACTCTGGTAAATACTCTGGTAAATACAGTAGGAATGGCGCAGAACTCAGCTGGGCAGAATGGGTGGAGGGAACGAGCCAGAAAGTTAGTTATAAATGGAAAGGATAGCACAGGTGTGAATGGGTGGCCCAGCCAGTGATCACAGCTTCTGTTTTCCCCTGAACCGGTCCAACCAGGCAGCAGCCCACCACAGGGTAGGAGCACTCAGGACTGTGATCCTAAGCTAGGAGAGTGATGCCCACCCACACATAAACATTTCAGTTTCAGTTCTGAACCATGACAATGCCAAAACAATTACATAAGCATCATGACTAACATAAGCATCAAAGCCTGCTCTTTAACTCTTGTGTTGAGGTATTGCATAAAAATACACACGGAACAGAGTTTGTGCTGAAATGTTTTTTTAGTATATGAATTGTCATTTCTGTAGACCATAATAGATCTAACCATAAATACCTTTATTTGTAAGCATAAATACCTTCATTTGTTAAATTGAGGACCTGCTAATCATGGCCTGGAAAATGAAAGACACTCTCTTTAAAAATCAAGAACAGTCTGCAGAGAAAACGCAGGATTCTAAATCAACTGAACAATTAAGACTAGGATCCAGACAGAAAAGATCTTAAGACCTGTATGTGGGAGGAAAAATTATGTACATATAATTTGGTACACCAGACTCCCCTGTCCTGCCCCCAATTCTTCCCCTTCCTTCCCTCATTGACTGTGAAAGCCCTTTCTACAAATGGCCCTGTTATGTTCTGCACATGTTCTGATGGCGATTCGAGGTCCTCGTGGTGGGTTGCCGTTGTGTGCCTCTCTTGGTGAGGTGAGGTATCGCTGGCGACTTGACGGAGCGGTGCGTTGGTGCGGCGCATTCGGGCAGCTGACTTCCTGGTTGCTTCTGCTGCAGTAGCGTCTTTGATGACATCAGCAAGGTTGATGGCCCTTTTGCCATGATGTTGCTCTGCACCATTGGTTCATCTAATCCCAGAACTATTCAGTCTCTCAGAGCTTCTTCGAAGTCTGCGAACCCACAGAGGCCTCCCAGGTTCCAGAGATCTGTGATGAAATCTGCAACGCTCTCTCCTTTCCGTTGGTCCCTCTGGTAAAACTCATGTCTTCGGACAAGTGTTGGTACATCAGGTGCATAGTGGGCCTGTAGAAGGGGCGCGAGGACGTCCCAGTCCATTGATTCACCTCAGCCGGTTTTGCCAGTGCCTTGGCCATCTTAAAGATGGCAGGCCCGCAATGGGTCAGGAATACTGCTCACTTTTTTCCCATAGTGGCATCCTTCAAGTTGTTGGTCTCCAGAAACATCTGGAACCGGTCTATGTACGAGTCCCAGTCTTCTTGTGCCGGGTCAAATGGAGCGGGTGGTATGGCACCGCCGGACATGGTTTCTGTTGTCGATATGCCTTCAGCCACGTGCTCTGTTTGGTGCTCTGTAGTGTTCAGTCAGCTCTGATGTCTCCGCATCCCATCCTCGTCGCCAGTGTTAAGTTCTGTGCATGGGTGCAAGGAACGGAGATGAGATGGTGAACAGTGAACTTCAACTCTTCATTAATCATTCTGAACAGAGCAAAACCCTAGGGCAGCAGCAGCCCTTTTTTAGGGCAGGCTGCTGACCTATTAGCCAATGAGAAACATGGAAGTGTTAAATCCTTGAATCAATGAGAGTGGCTCGTTAACAGCCAATCAGATTCCCCTGAACGGACCAATCCGATATCGCTATTATTGGCCAATCAGAAGTGCAGGATTAGAATCCTGCTTTTTCTTAAGGTTTGTTAAAATTTTATTTAAGCGTTTTTATTAGTTCATAACAGGCCTGTCGTGTCCGCAAAAAGACGCTCAGAGTCGGTGACTATCATTCAAGCTCTTTATTAAAAAGTGGGGAACCGAACCGGCGAAAAAGAAAAAGCCCGCGGCTTTTATCCTTTTCGCTGCGGCGGCCGCGGCCAATGGCAGCGATTCAAGTCTCCCGCTCTTGGAGTGAGCCAATCGCGGGAGACTTCAATCGGGCCAATCAGCGCGGCTCGCCTGGCCAATCAGAAATCCCCGCGCCTTAGCCAATCAAGGCGCGGGGATTTCGAGTATGCAAATTCAGGACAGAACACCCCTCCCCTCTTGGTATAGTCCATCACGTAGCGTAGTCACGCAGGTAGGCGGGGCTCCGTCTAGTCCTAGTTGACCTGCGCAACTCAGTTGCAAGCTGTATCTCGGCCGGAGCGGTCATCTTTTTGGCTGCTCCTCCCTCTGTGTGAACCGGCTGGATGATCGGGCTGGTTCGTTCTCCGTGGCTCCCGCCTGGGCCTACCGGGTCGGTTGAGCTACGGGTTTCACCGCTCCCGCTTGGTTTCTCTGAGTCGGTTGAGCTGGCCAGGTGGTTCTTCTCCGGAGGGGACTCTCGATGGCTGCGTTCTGGTGAGTACTTTTGGATTTTTTCCTGTGCTATTTTATTCGGGTATTCCCTCCCCCCTTGGTTCGAGTCTTGGGGGTTGAGGTCTGTTGCCGTTCGTGACCTGAGCTGGTCGATGTGTCGTTTCCAGGCTCGCCCGTCGGTGGTTTGGAGCCGGTACGACCGTGGACCTGTGATTTGAGTGATGACGGCTGGGATCCATAGGGGGTCCCCCGTCAGGTTTTTTGCGTAGACTAAGTCACCGGGGGCAAATGTCCGGTATTTGGAACTGGAGTCTGGGGGCCACTCCGGGTTGTACGTTGGGTGCAACCTGTCGAGTGGGGACCTCAGCTTCCTGCCCATCAGTAGTTCGGCTGGGCTTTTGTTGGTAGTGGTGTTCGGGGTGATGTGTTGTATGAATAGGAGTTTATTGATTTTGTCGTTGATCTCCCCGTGGTCCATTTTCCGGAGGGTTTTTTTTGTAAACTGAACCATCCGTTCCGCCCTACCATTCGCCGCCGGATGCGCCGGTGCTGTCAATGCGTGGCGGATGCCCCTCTCCGCCAAGAACCTTTCAAACTCGAGGGAAGTAAACTGGGGCCCATTGTCTGAGACGACGACGTCTGGGAGGCCGTGCGTGGAAAACAGTTTACACAGTTCTTTGATGATGGCCTCCGTGGTAGTGGATTTCATGTCGCTTACTTCCAACCAATTGGAGTAAGCGTCAACTGTGATCAGAAAAGTATGCCCATTCGTTGGACCAGCAAAGTCCAAATGGATTCTGGACCAGGGCCCCCTTGGTGTTTCCCAGTCCCGGATGGGTGCTGCGGGTGGGCTGGGCCTGGTCTCCTGGCAACGATGGCATTTGGCGACCCATGCCTCAATCTGTTTGTCCATCCCTGGCCACCAAGCGTAACTCCTAGCCAGGGCTTTAGTCCTGACGATGCCAGGATGACCTTCATGCAGCATCTCTAAGACCCTCCCTTGCAATCTGTCCGGGATGACCACCCTGTCACCCCACAAAATACATCCTTTAAGCAGTGAGAGTTCAATCTGGCGGTTTCTGAATGTTTTAATGGATTCGTCATTGTCCCTTTCAGGCCAACCTTTTTCTAGCCAATGTAGGATTCGCGCCAGCCGCTTATCCTTAATAGTCTCCCTGGCAATGTCCGATGCGGTAATGGGTAGGTTCTCAATGCTAAGGGTGTTTGTCGTTGGTGCTGGGTCAGGTTCAGAGTCTGGTAAGGGGGAACGGCTTAAGGCGTCCGCGTGCGAAATTTTCTTACCTGGCTTGTGTAACAGTTCGTAGCTGTAGGCTGCCAGGAACTCGGACCACCTTGTCATCCGGGGTGATAAAATGTTCGGGGTGGCTCGGTTTCCAGCGAGGATTCCCAGCAACGGCTTATGATCTGTCACAATGGTGAACGGGCGGCCATACAGGTATTCGTGGAATCGCTTAACGGCGGCAACTATAGCCAAAGCTTCTTTGTCCAGCTGGCTATAGTTCCGCTCCAGTTTAGTCAGAGTCCTGGAGAAAAAAGCGATGGGTGCTTCTCTTTTGTCGGGGAGGGTATGGCTGAGGACAGCGCCGACGCCGAAAGGTGATGCGTCGCAAGTGACAGCTAAGGGCAAGGTTTCGCTGAATTGAATCAGGACGGCGTCGGAGGTGAGGAGGTCTTTGGTTTTTTGAAAGGCGGCTTGCTCTCGTCTCCCCCAAGTCCAGGTTGCCGCCTTATCCAGGAGTCTATGCAAAGGCTCCGCCGTCGTAGCCTTTTGGGGTAGGAAAACATTATAAAAATTCAGCAACCCTAGGAACGCTTGTAGTTCCGTTTTAGACTTTGGGGTGGGGGCTTCTTTGATGGCTTTCACTTTTTTAATTGTAGGGTGAATGCCATGCCGGTCTAGAAGGTAGCCCAAGAATTCCACTTGCTTTGTGCATAGTTGGCATTTTTCTCGTTTAACTTTAAGTCCTGTCACTTTAAATTTTGTTAAGACCTGTCTGAGTCGGTTTTCTAATTCGGCTTCGTTTGGCGCCACCACCAATACGTCATCAAAATAGGGCACCACCCCCTCGATGCCCTGTAGCAAACGTTCCATCAGGCTTTGAAAGATGCCTGGTGCCACGCTGACTCCAAATTGGAGTCGGTTACACTTGAAGGCCCCCCGATGGGTCACGATGGTCTGGGCTTCTGCCATTTTCTCATCTACTGGCAACTGCTGATATGCCTGGGCGAGATCGAGCTTGGCAAAGACCTTGCCCCCTCCCAGTGAGTGCAGCAGATGTTGCACGATTGGGACTGGGTAGGCGCTTTGTTGTAATGTGCCATTTAGGGTGGCCTTATAGTCCCCGCAAATTCTCACGGACCCATCTGGCTTGACTGGGGTCACTATAGGGGTCTCCCATCGGGCATGGTCTATCGGCTGCAACACCCCCTGTTTGACGAGCTTGTTGATCTGCTCGTCAATTTTAGGCTTCAGGGCGAATGGTACCCTCCTAGGTTTAAGCCGCTTGGGGGGAACCTTTGGGTCTAGGTCAAACGAGATAAGGGGCCCCTGGTACTTGCCCAAGCTTCCATCGAAGACTTCCTGGAACTCCTGGGCTAGCCGCTGTTCCCAACCGTCGTCGGCGACGTGGTTGACTCCTGTCAGCGCGATGTCAAGTGGGGCGAACCATTGTAAACCCAGTAGGCTTGGGCGGTCGCGATCGACGATAGTGAGTGGCAGTTGTTCGGTGCGGCCCTTGTAGGTTACATTAAAGCTCTTGGTGCCCACTACCGGGACGCGATTCCCTTGGTAGTCTTTTATAATGATTTTCTGGGTATGAATGTTCCTCTTATGGAGGGTGGGTACTAGCCGTTTAATCTCGCGCCATGCAATCATGGAGAGGTAGGACCTGGAGTCCACTTCCATCTTGCATGGTTGGCCTTCAATATGGACTTCAACGTGTACCTTTCTGGCGCCGTCGGAGATGGCGTGGCTGATGGTCACCGTCTGGTGTGTTTCTTCCTTTCGCCGACCGTTGCCGCCTCTTGAAGACCGCTGGGCACGGTCCCACCGACCGTCCGGTTGGCGCTCTCTGGTCCTGGGCGGGGGGCTTTCCTTCTTCCGGTCGTGTTGTTCCCATTTGGGCGGGCTGCGGGTCTTCTTTTGGCGGCAAACTCGAGCGATGTGACCCCGTCGTTCACAATGCCTACAAATAGAGTCAAAAAATCGGCATTCTGACCTGGGGTGGTTGCCGCCGCACCCGGCACAGTTGGTCCTCGACCTACGACCTCTTTGATTCCGTTGGTCGCCGCGTCCCGTCTGCACGCGATGTATGTCCTCCTCGTCTTCCGACGTGCTGGAGGCTGACTGGAATTCTCCGTAGTGTGCGGTTGATTCGCTTCTAGGGTCGACCGACCTCGCCGGGTTGTTGTTTCCGCCCTTCGCGTCAGATCTTCGCATGCTGTCAGCAGACGAGCGGGTTGCTTCTGCGGCTGCGGCTGCGGTGAGGGCGTCTGCTAGGCTGATGTCGCCCTTGGCCATAAGCCGGCTCTGGAGTGTAGGGTCCCATAGGCCGAGCACGAATCGGTCTCTTATGAGGCTGTTCAGACCTTCAAACTCGCAGAGTCCTCCTAGGCGCCGCAGCTCGGCGACGAAGTCGCTCAATTTCTCGTCTGGTTTCTGATTTCGGCGGTAAAACTCGTTGCGCCGTATCAGGATGGGGACCTCGGGGGCATAATGGCGCCGCAGTATAGGTTCGAGGACGTCCCAGTCCATGGCGGTTGCATCTGCCGGCTTGGCCAATGCTTTGGCCATCTGGAAGACCTCTGGTCCGCAATGAGTAAGGAAGACGGCGCGTTTTAGCGGGCCCGGGGCGTCCTTCATTCCGGCGCATTCAAGGTACATACGGAACCGGTCTGAGTACGATTCCCAGTCCTCGGCGGCGGGGTTGAAGGGGGCGGGCGGTGCGATCTTCGCCATCTCTGTGCTGGAACTGGCTCTTTGTTGGACACGGGGTTCGGTTCAGGGTCGGGATCCCATCCTCGTCGCCAGTGTCGTGTCCGCAAAAAGACGCTCAGAGTCGGTGACTATCATTCAAGCTCTTTATTAAACAGTGGGGAACCGAACCGGCGAAAAGGAAAAAGCCCGCGGCTTTTATCCTTTTCGCTGCGGCGGCCGTGGCCAATGGCAGCGATTCAAGTCTCCCGCTCTTGGAGTGAGCCAATCGCGGGAGACTTCAATCGGGCCAATCAGCGCGGCTCGCCTGGCCAATCAGAAATCCCCGCGCCTTAGCCAATCAAGGCGCGGGGATTTCGAGTATGCAAATTCAGGACAGAACAAGGCCCAACATGACTGACTAAAAATGCATCATTGTGTTGAGCTGCCTGATCATATGTATACTGGCTTTTGAAGTCTGTATCTTTTAAATTCCACTGATCATAGAACAACCTTGTGAAATTCTTTAGGGTGCTTACCCAAAGTCACTCGGAAAATAAAATGCCTTGAGTGTCCTAAGTCCCAGTCCAATAAGATAATCACTATGCTAACAGCATGTAAAAGGAACATTGCCAGAATGGATTAAGTGTACATTTCAACCAAGTTCTGGAAATATTTTAATATCATTAAGCAGCAAATGCCAAGTTGGCATCAATGAGAAGTCTCGGAGCATTGCTTGCTATCCTGGGAAGCCATCACATCTATTGGAATATAATTACCATGAGGAGAATGTCTGCCAGGGATCTTGTTATACTTTAATGAAAACATCCTCAAAGAAAGCACTGTGCCTCTGCAGTGTCTTCTCTGGAGAATTACTTCATTGTACATTCAATACATCTGACAACCTGTGACAGGTACAGTTCTGTTTCCATATGGCCCACCAAGAAGTGGGGGGAGGGAAGAAAAATGTCTTGCCTCCTCACATCACTCTACCAAGGCAAACATATAAAAAAGAAATGAAAAACAAGAAGTCTTTTCAGAAAGATATTCCATGACCTTGTTAAAATAATAGTGTACTGTCATGGCATATTTATCCTATACCAAACAACCAAGTAGGGATGTTGAAGGATAAATATGGCCACTGTTGCCATTAACATTGCAAATGTGTCACATGAAAGTGTTTCCCTCATCACTGATGGCAGTGATGATGGCAATCACTGTCATGAATCCTGTAGGTAAATGGATGATAAACTTCTTGGGCATTTTGCTCGTCATTGAATCAGACTATACAAACCATGAATCTTGTTGCTTTGAGCAAGAAATATATTGCTTTAGAGCTGTGGATGGCTTTTAATTCTTATCCAGGGCTGCCATTTTCTCAGCAAATGGAAATTCAGTTGTTGGTTTTTTTAGTCTTTGCCTTGGCAGTAAAATTTATGTTATAAGAGGATTTGAAAAGGAAGATGATTTTTTAGGGTATTTTTTTAAAAAATAATTCTATAAATTCTCTTTGTGTCTATCCTAAGTTCAAAGGCAACAACTAACAAGTAAGTTACAGTGAACTTTTTTTATGTTGTTGTTCTGCCTTTAGCTATCCATGGAATAAGACTTTTTGCAAAACATCTTCATATATCAGCAACATATGCAACTAAGATGTAGTTGCATGCACTATATTGGGTTTACCATCTCGTTATGGTGATATTCATTCTCCCATGTGTTGATTCTAATCCAAATCCCTCCACTGATGCTATTGAATATGCCACTTCTACATCCCATAAGCTCCATGCCATAAATTTAAAGTTTAAATTTATTATGAACTTAATTAAAACAAGCCAACAACTATGTGACTATTTATAATAACTATATTTTTTAAACTAGGTTTCCTCTCTGATTTCCTCTCAGAGAGGAAAGTACACACACACACACACACACTTTGCAACTCCAGGCAGTTGCAAAGTACAACAATAAAATAAGCAATTCCATGTACAATTCATCCAAATGTTAATAAGGATCCAGGGTTTCCTGTTTTGATGGTGGACAGGTTCTTGAATTTCTAAAAGCAGGTATCAAAAATGCAGGAAGGTAATTCATGCTTGTTGCTCATTTTTTGAAAACATATCGGTATTAATCATTATGCTTTTGCAAGGTGAATATTTCACATT
The DNA here is from genome assembly GCA_033807585.1 of Hydrophis major. Lineage (NCBI taxonomy): Eukaryota > Metazoa > Chordata > Lepidosauria > Squamata > Elapidae > Hydrophis > Hydrophis major. Next base: position 22,442,518 of record CM066330.1, read on the forward strand.
ACATGGTAGCAGAAGATAGCTAAAAAGGATAAATGCTATTCTTCTTTTGGTCCATGAATGTCTGTATGCAACCACATTTTTAAAAAAAAATCAGTGGAGAATGTTTTCATAAATTGATTTTCCACTATTTAGTGAATGATAGCCAGCCCATGTTAAGAAAAAAATACTCGAATAGTTTTCAAACTTTCCATTTGCTTACGATTCAGAATGATAAGGAAGCAGGGCTGTTTGTTTGGTTTGATTTTTTTGGGTGGGAGTGGAGGTGAGATGGAGAGATTTTAATTGTCTGATTGTAGGAGCAGGCCAGAAAGCATTTTTTTCCGGAACAAATGAGAGAATTTTGATGAAGACTCTGAGCTAGTTTGAATTAAGGCAGCTCTAGATTACTATGTTTCCATGAAATCAGCAGTAACACAGATTTGTACTGTTTTATTTCCTTTTCTATTGAAGTCGTAAGTACTGCCAGGAAAGTTTTTGGCCGGGAAATTGTGAGTATCCTAGACCAACCTATATTGAAAAATGCTAGGGAATTCCTGGAAGCCTTGCATTCAAACAGATCAGCCATCAATGGACATATAGAGAAATTGTTAAGCCTGGGTTCTCCAACCAGGGTTAAGGAGACAAGCTAAACAGAATGTGCAGCGTTAGTCAGATAGGCACACAGATAAATGAGTGAGCTAAGCTTGTATGTTTGTTAACATACAGTAAAAATAATAGATACGCTTGTGCTATCAAAAATATAGTTTATTCCATTTAGAGTTTATAGCATAGTCAAAATAACAGTCCATTAGTCATGTATCATTTAGTCAGTCCATTCAAGGATATTCAATTAGCAAAGTCCGTGTAGAATATCCAATGTCAGTTCACTTACAATAAATCAACAGTCTTTTCTCTCTCCTATTCGAGTAAGGAAAAAACGCAGTCTTCATCCAGTAATTAGGGATCATCAAAGTCAGAGAGAGCAAGCTGACGTTCCTTGCTTCTTTTATGGTGCTTTTACAACCACTCCCTTAATTACATTCCTACAGTTAAAGTTGCAGACACTTTAACTAATAAACCATGATAACATATTTATTATTTTACCTAAACCAGTTAGGGTAAACAATGTTATCCCTAACAGAAATAAACCACATTTATACAAAGAGACAGTAAAAAAGCTAAGAAGAAAACAAAAAGACCAGAACACATTGTCTCCAGCAGCCAACACTTAGATAAGCAGAGATTAACACCAGGCAAACAATCAAGCAGAAAACAATACCTTAATCAAGGAAGTTCCAGGGAGAAAATCCCACTGACCAACATTCTATATAAACAGCAAGAAAACACCATATTCCGTAGCACTAATGATAGTACTTAGTTGGGAAATAAAACATTTGCAAGCAAACAACCAAACACAGCCAAAATGAAGCATTCCACTGCCAAACAATTGTTTCTTCCAAGAAAATGCTGTTTTGTTTCATCCAGAGTCTTAGCTACTGAGATTCAGCTCCTATTAGAAAAAAAAACTCTAGGTTGTCTAGGTTGACAACCTTGCTGCTGCCTCTGGTGAGCTAACAGAAAAGAAACAAGGGTGAAAGTATCATATTTTTTTACTAGTCTCTATCTTCAGGAATAGTTCAGAAGAGTATGCAAATCACAGGATGCTAGTGTAGTGCTAGTGTGTGTAGAATGTAGGTTTATGTTAGGACTTGGAGTGAGATAACAATTTTTTTCTCAGTATTTCAAGTTAAATTTGTGAAATAATGGAATAGATAAGTATGTTAGAAGTCATATGATCTATCATCGGGTTCTGTGTTCACTGTAGTATTCAGTAAAGCATCTATGGTTCATGACTATCACCTGCTAAAGTATTTGAAGTCTGCAAGTAAAGGAGAACTTACTTTGTAGGTTGTTTCATTGGATGACAGTGCATAAAGCCAGGAAGTTCTTCTGAACCTATTTCCTTGTACATTCAATCCATTGGTTCTGGTCCTTTCCTCTAAAGCAACTCAAAATAAATCTATTTCCTTTTTTTTTTTTTTTTTTTTTTTTTATTTATTTATTTTTGTCAATTGCTTACAAGATAATAGGTATAAGTAAAAACATAGTTATGAATACATGGATACATATAAGAAAAATAAAAAATAAAAGAAACAATAGGACAGGAATGGTAGGCACATTGGTGCGCTTATGCACACCCCCAACACACCTCTTAGGAAAGGGGTGAAGTCAATACTAGATAGCCTAAGGTTAAAATTTTTGGGTTTGGGGGAAGAAACCACAGAGTATTTCAGACATTGAACATTCTGTTGCTGAAGTCGTATTTCCTGCAATCAAGTTTGGTGCAATTAACCTTGAGTTTGTACATATTGTTTGCTCTTGTGTTGTTATGGTTGAAGTTGAAGTATTCATTGGTAGGACATTGTAATGTATGATTTTATATACTATACTTAGATTGGACCGAAGGCGGCATAGCTCTAGGTTTTCAAGGTCTAGAATTTCGAGTCTGGTGGCATAAGGTATTCTACAACGAGTAGAGGAGTGGAAAACTCATCTTGTGAAATATTTCTGGACTTTCTCAACTGTGTTAATATCAGATACATTATGTGGTTCCAGGCTGATGAGCTGTATTCGAGTATTGGTCCAGCAAATGTTTTGTATGCTCTAGTTATTAGTGTAATATTACCAGAGAAAAAGCTATGTAAGATTAAGTTAACAACTCTTAACGTTATGTAGTTTTTGGCTATGTAGTTACAGTGGGCTCCAGCACTTAGATAATTAGAGATGAGTACTCCAAGATCCTTGACAGAGTTTGGATCATCAACAAGGTCTTGACTATTCAGCCTGTATTTTATTTTCTGATTTTTTTTTGCCAATATGTAGGACAGAGCATTTATCTGTTGAGATTTGAAGCTACCATTTGTTTGACCATTCTGACACATAGTCAAGGTCTTTTTGAAGGGTAGCAGTATTGTCTATGGTGTTGAATTACATCATCAGTGAAGAGAATGCAGTTGCCCTTGATATGATTACAGAAATCATTTATGTAGAGTATGAAAAGAGTTGGTCCTAGAACACTGCCTTGGGGGACACCACTGTTGACAGGAACAGAATCTGATAGGACTCTCCCAATTTTGACCATTTGTTGTCTGTTTGACAGGAATGCTTCTATCCAGTTATGCAGGTGTCCAGAGATACCATAAGATTTTAGCTTTAGGAGTAGTTTGTCGTGTACCACTGAATCAAAGGCTTTATAGAAGTCTATGTAGATTTCATCTATTGCTTTGCCCAGATCAAGTCGTGTAGTCCATATGTTTTTGCAGTGTAAGAGTTGCAGATTGCAGGATAGTTTTTTTCTGAAACCAAATTGTTTATTAGGGAGTAGGTTATTTGTTTCTAAGTGGAGGATAATGGATTGGTTAATAATTGATTCCATGACTTTACAGGAGACGCAGCATAAAGAGATTGGCCTGTAATTTTCAACAAGGCTGGGGTCTCCCTTTTTGAAGATGGGGATGACCGTGGCTAGTGACCATAGTTTTGGCAAAGAGCTGGTCCTGAAAGATTTTTCAAAGATTATGCTTAGAGGTTCGACGATGGCAGTGGATAGCTTTTTTACGAAGTGGGCACATATTCCATCTGGTCCAATAGATAGAGATGGTTTTCAATTGCGTAGTGCTTTTTCAACATTGTCTACTGTAAAATCAATATGTATTAGATCATTGTAGTTGTCTGTGGTTCAACTAGAAAATACTGAGCATGATCCATTGCTGTTTACAAATACTGAGCCAAAGAATGTGTTAAAGAGGTTGGCTTTAATAGTGTTGTTGTTGCAGTCTTTACCATTAGATCCTTTCAGGGGTGGGATGGACCTGGAGTCTTTTAGTTTATTCTTTACAAAATTGTAGAAAGCGCGGTCTTTACCATTAAGTCCTTTCAGGGTGGGATGGACCTGAAGTCTTTTAGTTTATTCTTTACAAAATCGTACAAAGTGCAGGTGTGTAGAAGGTTTTCTTCTTGTTTAATGTGATAATTGGTGCATTCAGTTTTTATCTGGTGGCATAAATTTTTGTATCGGCTTTTGAAGTTGGCAACATGACCAGATTTGTTTTTCCGCCAAAGTGATTTCTTTTTGGATTGAAACTTCCTTATTGTTATGGGTAATTTATTTTTTCTAGTTTTGGGAGTTATTTTTGGTACATATAGTTTGATGACTCTTTTGACTTCAAGTAAAAATATGTTGTAATGGTCTTCTACAGTATTGAATCCAGTGAATAGAAATTGCCAATCAAGGGATGAGAGGTTGTTGTTTGTAAGATCATAGTTGTCTTTTTTGAAGTTATAATTGGGGATTCCATCTTTGTGATGATTTTTGTGTGGATGTAAGTTGTGGCAAAAGTCAATCATGTTGTGGTCACTGTTGGAAAAGGGTTCTTTAATTTGCATTCCATAAATTGAATTCAAACTATTGCAGAAGATGAGATCACAGCAGTTGTTAAGTCTTGTGTTGCTGGTTACTAGTTGTTCTAGTCCCAGATTTGTTACTGTATTGTAGAAGGTTGTACATTCATTAAAGGTCCAGTTAATATGAGGTAGATTGAAGTCACCAAGAAAGATAAAAGCTTGTGGGCAGGATGCTTTCCACATTAGTGGTGTATTTAGCTTGTTTGCATATTCAATGTCATAATCAGGGGCTCTGTAACATAGTAAGAACTGAAATGTGATATTTAAGGACAGTTCATAGATGATGGTCTCAGGAATAGCAAGCTCCTGGGTAACTGGGATGTTTTTTTAGATGTAGGGACTTTTTATAGAAGATAGCAACACCACCTCCTCTATGGATTTCACGATCTGATCAGTAAACATGATAGTCTATTACTGTGGTCATGGAGTCAGGAAGAGATGCATTGAGCCATGTTTCACAGACAAATATAATGTCGAATTTAGTTGTATTTAGTAAGAGGAGAAATTCAGGTATTTTATTTACAAGGCTTCTTGCATTGAGTAGCTTGCATTTAAGGCCAGTTGTGGTTGGAATAGAGGTAGTTAGGGGTTTGCGTGCCTAGTTTTGAGTGATGTTGGATTGGGTGGGGTGGGGTTGGATGCAGAGTTGTGGGTTGTGTGATATTCTTTTGACGCAATCAGCTCTGTAGTCAATGTACAGGTCCTTTTCTCCATTGTCTAGATGGTTTTTGAGTTTTGCGCGGAATTTACAGGAGCGGATTCTTTGCAGCGTGGATAAGTCTTGTCTTGAGTGAAGTTTTTTGTGGTTGGGATTGGTTTTTACAATGGCCTTTATTGTATGAATTAATATGCATTTGCTGGACTCATTTTTGCATACAACTCTAGAAAATCTTGAGGCTACAGAGCCGTCATTGTATTTGCACCCAAGTGGTGCAAGGGGTGGTAGTAACAGAGCCATCTCTGGTTATTTCAATGATATCTTCAGGAGAGATGTTTGTTGTATTTGAGTTGCTTATGATATCACAAACTTTGGTGATGTTGTCTGATTTGTTGGTGTCTTTGAGACCAAATAAGATGTCATGTGGACGTTTCTGTTCATGTTCACGTTTATGTGACAGTCTTTCCACTATTTGAAGACTGCTTTGAGTTCTGTATTATTCAGATTTAAGAAAATAATTGTTGTTCAAAGGGCTTGGTTTCTAGATGACTCATCATTTGGTAACTCTCCTTTTGTTTCCATTTATCACTGATATTTTCAATTGTGATGCCATTAATTGATCTATTTTTTTAAAAAAAATAAGGCCATGCATCTTAAAGCAAAGCTGTGAGAGACAATAAAATCAGTAACAATAAAATCATAAATCCCATTAAAAACAGAAAACAAATTGGATACCTTAGTTACCCTCCCAACAGTCAATCCCAGACATTCCATTTGTGTCCTGGTGCTGGACAGAAAGGCCTTAATGACCTTTCAGAAAGCAAAAAGGATTGAGCCTGTTAGATCATTGGGGAAATGGTGTTCAACAAGGTAGAAGTTGTAGAAAAATAGCATAAAAAAGTGACAACAAAGGAACTAAAGCATGCCTACTGAGCTGTGGATCTGGAAAATATTCCCAGGAGAGGCAGTTTTACAAACAATGTGGCTCCTGCCATGTAAGGCTTTAAAGGTGACAACCAGCACCTTGAACTACACCTAGAAGGAACCTTGAGGTGAAAGCAGCTCAAAAAACAGAATTCTGACACGAGTGAACCTAGAAGCACCAACATTGCTTGTACTGCTGCATACTGGATCAGTTGGATGACCATCAAGGATAGTCCCATTTACAGTGCATTGCTATAATCCAAGGGGGAAATGACCAAAGAGTGATTGAGTCTGAACTTCCTGCTCCAGAAAATGAATAATTAGTGCATACAATGACTCTGGGTAAAGGCCCTCTAGCCATGACTGCCATCTGTTCCTCAAGCAAGAATTGTCAGTCTAGGTGGAACACCAGTTTGATACCAATTCATATATAAAGTAATGTGAACCTGCAACATCAACGTGGGAGGACTTAGCCAAGTCAGGGCTTTCCCCAAAAGATACCTAAGCAGTCCCAAATTGGATGAGGTTGGGAAAAGAAGTGCAAGGTAACACTCCCTATAATCTTGCAGGAATTGATTGGATCTCACTGTCTCATTTCTGGGCTTTGGGTTAACATAGGACCAATGCAATACCATCCAGAATTAGAAATGAAACATTGCCAGACCCTACAAGGGGGCAAAAACCCAAAGCCATTCATCTTCTCCTGATAGAATTGAAGTCAGTTGCTCTTCATCCAAAACCTCAAAACCTCCAAGCAATCAACTCTGCAACAGCATCATTTGCATGGCCAGGTTGGATATGTCTACCTGAATATAACCGATGTATTAATGAATCCATGCCTGGTGTTATCAAATGACCTCACCCAAAGGTTTCACATAGGAAAAGCAAGAGACTGACATTTTACCTCCATTGTGAACTGATTTTTCAGGTAAGTACTTTCAGCTATAACATCTTTGGTATGGAATAGTAAAAATAACATTATCCTATAACTATAGCAAATGATTTAGAGCATTCATTTAGTTGCAGTACAGAAGATTTATTCAAGCCTAAGCACAAGAATCTAGTCAATGAAAGGTCTGTACTAAATTGGTGGCAAGTAAGGGTTAATGGAATTCAGGAGGGGATGTACTTGGATTGTTGGAGACAACACAAGGATTCTAAGTAATGACACATTTCTCCCACAATACTGTTTGCTTTCAATTTGTTTCCATAAATTTCTTACTCAAAAAGTGCTTCTGACTTTCTTGGGATGCAGAAATTTGATGTCTGTTGTTTCTCATCTGACTTGCTGCTCTCTGCAAGTAATCTGAGTCTGCCATGTAATCTAATCTGACAAAGCTTCATAGGAACAGGGCAAATATATAAACGAAGGCAGAGGCAAAATGTGCAGATCATGACAAAAATGTGATTTAGGTATTTGTATAGAACATCAGGATCGAGGACTGATGCTGGAACAGCTGGATTTGCATAATTACATAATTGAACATGTGCCAATTTGCAGAAAGTATAACTGTGGTCTGCTGGGATAGCCATTTTCTTAATCTCATTTCTTGGAATTTAATTGAAATCTGGGAAGTCAGGAACACCATTGCAGAGAAAGAACTGAAGTACAGCATATCAACAAATTCAAAAATAAACACTGTAGAGTTGTAATTGCAGGAATGTTCCAATCTTGGATGGCAAACTTCAGATAAAGAATGTTTCCAAGCAAATACAACTCAGGCAAACAAAGTCACAAATCTATGGATAAAGGAGGATTAGAGAGAGTTAGACTTTAACTAGAGATAATTAATTGTACGGATTACTGTACCAAACAGTAAAGAAAGTTAAGCAGTAACCAAAGTTAACCAATGATGGAGGATAACTAAAAATGTATATAAGACTATACTCCAACAAAGATCATCATGATTCAGTTGTTCATGATCAAACAACTCGACTGCCTCATCATTACAACAAAACACTGATTTGCAAATTAAACTCTTTCATGTAGTTCATCAGAATTTTACCACACCGTGCTTCTCTTTGGGATATTCTTTTTTTATTATTCATTTTTACCATGAAATATAAGTAGAATATTAAAAAGAAGAAGAAGTAAATTTTGGAATTCTATAAACAATATTTATTGTACAGAGTTACAGTGACCTGTACAAACCTATAACAAGATCACATATATCCAGTATAGTGAATATGTATAGCAAAGTGATGTAACATATGTTAGAAAACAGTTTTAACAGCAAAAATCAGGTGTCATCCTGGAAGAAGTGCCCTTGCCCTATATGAATGGTGATGGAAAGATTACCCTTGTTGCAATTGTGGTGCTGATATACAAACTATTAAACATGTTGTGCAAAATTGCCCATGATTTGCATTTTCTGGCTCCTTAGAAAATCTGCATTAAGCAATGCCAGAAGTGATTGCCTGGATAACTGAATTGGACACCTACTTATGAGGCCACTGCCATATCTCCATAGAAGTTTTACTTATAATTACACGAACTGTATATATATATATATATTCATGTACATCACTGGATTTTGTTCAATATAGAATTAAAAGTATTTAAGCATACTGATTCATGAGCCTAAATCATGCTTGATTCTATGATGGACTCTGGTCAAAGGTATATTTCAATCATTCTTTCCTGGAAATATTGATTGCCTATAAGAATCTGCAAGGTGCTATGAAGTGACACTAAACTTTTTCTGGCTTAAATTTTCCTGATGGGAAAGAGGGTGGAAGAAGGGTGGAGTTATTGTTGTTTATTATTATTATTATTATTATTATTATTATTATTATTATTATTATTACTACTACTACTACTACATTGGTCATCTCCAACTCTTTCAATGAAAACTATTTCATAACTATCCCGAGTCCAAATGACTTTCATATTTACTGATGCCATGGCACTTTTAAATCAATATGGTGGTGAATCTTCTGTATAAAGATGTTACAGGAAGGTCAGAAAAAGACATTATCTGCATACTATCTTTTAAAGATAGCCTAGAAATAATAGAGTAATAGAACTTGTCAAAATTGTGACAAGTTCAATATATTATGTACTAAGGAGGGGAAACTCCACCATATAAATGCCTGCACATGTATATGCATTGTCACTGTATTTCCCTTAGGAATAAACAGCACCATTCAAAGCAGAGTTAGAAGTAGTAAACAAAGTAAATTAATAGCACAAGCTAAAAGAAAGTCTTATTATATGTAATTTGTGCTAGAACCTTGACATTATATGTGTTTATACCTTACTCTCTTTTTGATTCCATCCTACAATAGATTCTATCTAATCATTCTATCTGACTTTTGTTCTTTAAACTTCTCACCTCTGACTTTCTGTAGATCTCATCAACTCTGCAAAGTTCTATATTTAGGCAAGCAAAACCAAATGCACAGATAAAGAATAGGTGATACCTGGCTCAATACTAATAATTGTGAGAAGGATCTTAGAGTCTTAGTGGACAACAACTTAAATATGAGCCAGCAGTATGCTGCATCTACCAAAAAAGCCAACCCAGCCCTAGGCTGAATTAACAGAAGGATAGAATCAAGGTCATGAAAAATGTTAGCACCACTTTATAATGCCTTGGTAAGACCACACTTGCAATATTACATCTAGCCTTGGCCACAACAATATTCAAAAGATGTTGAGACTCTAGAAAGAGTGTAGAGGAGAACAACAAAAATGATAAGGGGACTGAAGGTTGAAACATATGAAGAGTTTGCAGAAAATGGATGTGTATAGATTAATGAAAAGAAAAAATCAGGAGTTACATGGTAGCAATGTTGCAATAACTAAGATCCTGTTACAAAGAAGAGGGTATCAACCGATTTTTCCAAAGCAGCTGAAAGTTTAACACAAAGCAATGGATGGAAACTAATCAAAGAGCGAACCAACCTAAAAATAAGGAGGAATTTCCTGAGTTAAAACAATTAATCAGTGGAATGGATTGCCTTCAGAAGTTATGGATATTCCATCACTGGAGGTTTTTTAGGAAAAGATTGGACAACCATTTGTCTGAAATTATATAAGGTCTCCTGTTGGGCAGGGGATTGGACTAGAAGATCTTGAAGGTCCCTTCCAACTCTGTTCTTTTATTCTGTTATGTTTTGTCCCTCTTGTATCCTTATAGGTAGAAATCTGCCAAACATCTTCAGAACATTTAACAAACTAATTCCCCCTAACTTTCAAGGAAACTATGTGAAATGGACCTTGTGGTTTGCTTTATTGCTTTATTGATTTTATTTGATTATATTGCATGAGAACTAGGGGTGGGATTCAAATTTTTTAACAACTGGTTTTGTGGGTGTGGCTTAGCTGGTGGGCGTGGTTTGGTGGTCATGTTATTGGCTGGGTATGGAGAATTCAATATCACTCACATCGAGGCACGTATCTCCTCGCCTGGCTTCTCATGACTGTGGGGATGCTGCAACAGTTAAGTGTGAAAAATGGTCATAAGTCACTTTGTTCAGTGCCATTATAACTTTGAATGGTCACTCCATACAAGCAAAGTACCAGCAGAGGAGGGGGAAAAAAACTCCAGAGAAGTTCCTGAGAACCAAGAATGTCAAGAATGTAATAAGGGTTAACGGAGAGGCAGTTTCTGTAAGCAACACCAGAATGTTTCCTTCCTGCCTTCCTTACAGGATTGGACCAGTAATTTCTTCTAACAACTGGTACTCCGAACTGCTTAGAATGTTAACAACCAGTTCTAGCGAATAGGTGCGAACTGGTAGTATCCCAACCCTGATGGGAACTCACAGTAAGAAGCATGAAGAACCCTGCAAAAGCAGGGCAAAAGTTCTGTCCAGGAACGGTAAACAATAGCAATATATCTAGACACATACAGAGGTATTCTACTTGCTAAAGTGCTTTCATTGTTATAGTTCAGAAATGCCTCTCCTTCACTAGTATATTTTGGAAATTAGATTGTCAGATGGAACAGCTGGGGTTGTGTATACAGGCCAAGAAATCATCTAAGAATATAAAAAGAAGTCTTTATTTATTTTTATATAAAATCTCTGAACCTTGAATTTTTTGAACATAATGAGATAGTAATTTATAATTTAAACAGATTAAGATACATCTCTATACCCCCCCCCCCTCTGTGTACAGGGTATATATAAGGAACAATCAATTTTAATGTTAATGTCATGAAAGGGGTTAGATGAACATCTTCTTGCTGATTATTCATTCTGCCACAGCTCTAAAAATTTCCAGTTTTCTTGCTATATTGAAAATTAAGTCAAGTAACAAGAGAACAAACAGACTATGTAAAGATACTTCACTGCATACTCAAACCCTTAGATATTTGCCATTTGCCTCAATTCTCAGTGATACGTCTTCATGTTCCAAGCAATCTTTTTGGTTAAACTGGTTACTTTTCCAATCTATTGCAGTTATTCTGACAGCTAAAATTATTAATAAAGACTGCAAGGTTTAACTGAACCATCTGCAAAACTATTTAAATCTCTCTTCCAACAAAAATTAGCACAAGCAGATACACTTTAAATTGTTTAGTTATAATGTAGACTTTTGGGGGCAAAATGTAATGGAAACTGCAGACTTCAATTTAGCACTGGTACAAATTAAACAGTCTAAGGAAAACTTTTTTTCCTTATTGTTTATTTTATGTTTAATTGATGAGCTACTTGACTGCAACTCAGTACAATATGCTAAAAAGAAAACAGATGAAAAGCCTTCCAAAAATTGTGTAAAGGATTTGTTGGAAGATAGGACCCAAACATTTCTGAAGATACCTGGCCAATTGAAAAAGAGCTTTTACTATTACAGTGAAAACAAAATACCGTATATACTCGAGTATAAGCCGAGTTTTTCATCCCATTCTTTGTGCTGAAAAAACCGCCCTTGGCTTATACTCGAGTCAGATTCCCCTCTGAAAAAAAAAAATGGTGTGGAGCTCCGGAGCTGGGCAGCCGCTTTCCTACAGGCAAGCCCCACTTCATGGACTCTGTCCATCCTCGCTCCCATCCACCCACCCACCCAAAGCGACGAAGTCCCCCAATTGCGCAGCTCAGAAT